>MU779308.1:20237-30539 GCA_026770625.1 Nicotiana glauca | reverse complement strand
CCCTCAATTTTTTTTCTTTTTTTTTATAATTTCAATTTTATATTTTTTCGTTTTTCTGCACCATCCACCCACCCCACCTATAAAATATTTGTCAACTTACATATTTTAAAGTAAATTTTTTTTTTATGCAAGATGAACATGGTTCTAAAGCATGAGTCAAGTTGGGCGGGTTGGGTTATGACTCATTGTTTAGTCCATCTTGACCCAGCCCATCTTAACCCAAATATACTTTGGGCTGGGTTGGGGAATGACCCATTTATTGACCTAACCCATCTTGACCCGCCCAAATTCAGCCCAACCCGTCCATTTGCCACCCCTAGTGGCGACCAGAGTCGTCGCATATACACAAGAAACGTTTTGTGTCCAAACAAGTCGCCAACAAAAAGTTGCTAAGGTTGCCACAAATATTCCCATGAATTTCCAAGAGAAAGGGTGACAACAGAAAGCAAGCTAAAACATTTTTTGTATTTAAAATTCTGGATTTGCTTCTTTTTGGTGTTCTTGAGTTCTTGGAAGAAATCTAAATAATTTAAAGTGAATTCTTGTTAATAATACTTGTATGTATACCCGCGCAATGCGTGGATGGTGTTTGTAATGACCCGACTGATCATTTTGCTTTATAGATCTCTGTTTCCTTAATAAAGACTCCCTATATGCGCCTTTACTATTTTATGACTTACGAGAATGGTTGGTTCGGATTGAAATTGTTAGCCCTGAGGCTTCACCTATTGATTTTGACGATAACAAACTAACATAAGCTTTAATCAAATAACATTTGCTTCTAGTATATAGTTGGTTGAGCGAAGTAGGATTTGGTGAAGATCTAAACAAATTTAGAAAAGAAGATAATTTGAAATGGAATTATAGGAGGAGATATGGAAGAAAAAGATTTGCACAGATGAAGGTGCAACAACCACGAAAAGAATAGTTACTAGAATACTGATCTTATGGAAGGAAGACATACTACAAATCAAGATCCAAAGTCGAATGAAGAGCATCTTCAAATTCACTTGGGTTGTTTAAATAAGAGCTCAAATTTGTATAACCTCAAACATGCCATAAAAGAAAAGTTCTAAGAGATTTTATTTATCAAGCAAAGGATATGGAAAATCAATTGACAAGGTGATGCAAGGAGGAAGTTAAAAGAATTTTTTGATCAAGGTAGAACAAAGTTATAACAGAAAAAGAAGTCCTAAAAATTCTATAAGGTAATAAAGCTGTCCAAAGGGAAATCTTCTAAATTAAGTATTTATTTACTATGGAAAGAGTTGTTATGCAGAAGAAGACAATCTGGTGGAAAGAATCTTAAAATACTACATAGAAGGAAAAGGAGGATTACTGATTAATTTTGGTCATGCAAAAATATTCTATTACGTACAAGACTTATAGAAAGTCAATCAAAGAGTTGTATAAGTGCACAAAAAAGGATCTGCAGCATTGAGTGTGAATTTTAAAGAGTGAGAATAACCAGTCAAAGTCTAGAGATCAAGGAAGGAAAACATTAATTATGGGAAGACAACCAAAAAGGAAAGTGGCTCTACATTAGAAGATAATATGCTGACTCACATAATTTGTTGAAAGAATATATGAAAGAAGATTCCTCAAAATTCCTTAAACAAGGAAAAGCTATTTTCGACACAAGGTATGGAAATAATCTTCCCATGAGAATATGGCAGGTACTACAAAGAATTCAAGGAAAAGATTGTCCAGATTTCAAGGGAATTCATATCTCAGAGAAGTACCATACGAAGCAACTGTCATAAATTCAATTCTATAAAAAGGAGATTTTTGACAATGAAGAAAGCACCAGTTTCGCAGACAACTTTCCTACTCTTTTTACACCTTAGTCAAGCAATTTATTCTTAAGTTTACTGGTGTCATAAAAGATAGAAAGAAAGGAAAAAATACTGAGAGGTTGTGTCATTATTCGTTTCTTTGGTGAGCGAGTAAAACCAAAGTATCGTTTTGGTGAGCGAGTGAAAATCAACCCTTTGTCGTTTGTTGGTGAGCGAGTGAAAACCAACCATTGTAAACATTAGTGGTAAACGCTAGAAACCACAAAAGTTGTACTCAACCCAATTTAGAAGGAGATCTAAAAGATAATACTCTTGCAAACCAAGAGGACTGGAGAAGGATACCACATTGGTTCTGAACCAGAATAAGAATTTCTGGTGTCATTTACTTTACGCTCTCGTATTATATTTTGTGCATTTATTGTTTGTTGTGCTTTATACTTGTTTCAATCGAAAGGACTAATAGTTTTGTGCAGGTTGTCTCTTTATCGGTCGACTAGGCCTATACCGTAGTCGATCAATTTTTTAATAGGGATATAATTCATCCCTCCCCTCGTGTACTTTTAGAAATCGGGACACTTCGTTCCTTAATAGTGGCATATAATGGTCAAGTTCAACTTGAGTCAACATTTGAGTAAATGACAATAGAGCCAAGATTTGACTGTCCCAATAGGTTCGTATGATGATTTTAGACTTGGGTGTGTGTTCGCATCGGGTTTCGGATGACCTGGGAGTGTTTCGACGCTTAATGTTGAAAGTTGAGCATTGAAGGTTTTCAAGTTCTTTTAGGAATCTTTCAATTTGGGTTTGGTCATTACTCTAATATCTAAATTATGAACTTTTGAGTATATATTGATTACATTATATAATGTTTGGCTAGTTTCAGATTATTCAACACTGACTTGAGGCTTTTACAGTGATTTGTAGATCGGAAAGTGAACTTGGTGTTGATACCCAATTTTTCACCATATATTTTTTATACTCAAAATACTTTCAAAAATAGCATATGTATGCATATATAAGCATGCCCAAAAGTTCTGGTATTTTTCCCAATTTTTTTTAGATTTTTTTAAAAGTCAATTCATTGTCTATTTTAACAGTTCAAAATCCAAATTATCTCCAAAATTATAATTTTTTTGGTGAATAACTTATTTTATTTTTATATTTACATCAAAATATAATTAAGGTGATTTTTACATATTTTTACCAATTTATTTGGCATTTTAAAAATCAAATTGCATATAATTGCAATTATGGCCTATTTCGTCATTAATAGCATTTATAATTATAAAATTAGTTCCAGTATTTTTAATTTAATATTTATATATTATTTATTAATTTAGCACCTTCAATTGTTTCAAGAATCTTTTTATTATATTTTATAAAACAAAACGGGGAGAAGTGACTATTTAAAATCTGGCCCTATTTCATTACAAATTTAGCCCAAATTGCACCCCAATTGACCCCAAATCAGGCCATCGATCATTTAGATCAATGGCCCACATCCTTCCTTTCCTTTTTAATTTCAAACTACCCTAACCTATTCTCATTTCCATTTAGACCGCCACCCTCAAACCCCCATTTTCTCTCAAACTATCTCTAACACTCGAAACCCTAGCCGTCTCTAACGTCTTCTTCGGCCAGTTCTCGCCGGAGTCCATGGCTTCTCAGGCCATGGACAGCCTATTCTCACTTCCCTTCACCCCAAATTGTAGCTATTCAAGGCTTTCGAGGTTCAACCTCAATGAGGCCTGTTCATATCCTCCACCGATTTGTGTTGATGTGGCTTCTCCGGTTCCGTTTCGACGTGTTCGAGCCTCAAGAGCCTAGATATGGTCCAGACCCGCTCCTGGGCAAATCCTTTCCAAGCCTTCTCATTTCTAGGGTTTCTGAGAAACCCTGAAAGCTGTTCGAGGTTCTTTCTCTCTTTATTTTTCTTAGATCTGTGATAGATATGTGGTGTACTCGAGGTTTCAAAGCTTTTTCCCAAATTTCTCTTTTCAGTTTCAATTTAGGGTTTCCAAAACTTTTAAAATGATTTCTGTTTCTTCTTCTTCTTCTTTCTTTATGTGAATCTGCCTATATATTCTTTGTTATTATGTGTTTTTGCTTGTGCATATTTTCTCTTATGTTCTTATGTTTTGCCGTTATTATGCATGTTCTTCTACTTATGCTTTGTTATCTCTTCTACTGTTTCTACAACATGCTTTCACATGTCTAGCTTATGTGTTGATTTACCATTTTCTTACTGAGCTTTTGTTTGCCTTTACTGGACTTTTGTTTGAGTTATAAACCTGTTTCGATTATTGTTTCTTAAGTTCTATGTCACCTCTATTCTCTCTTGAAATTGCTTGAGTTTTTCTTAAACATGCTTTGTTTTTACTCTATTGCTTCAAACTTGCCATTATATCTATGTGCTTTCTCATGAGACTCTCTAAGTCTGTTCGATGGCTTACCCTCTCCTTTCTGTACCCTACTCAAATTTGAAACCCTAAAGCTAGCAACTGGTATGTCCTTCTAATTAAATAATACCCTCCAAACTATGTGTTTACTTCTCCTCTTCTGTTATGCATTCTTCACTATGTGTTCATCCTAGTCTATCATTCTCTCTTTCATTATGTTTCTGCATCTTTAAGTCTGTTGTGCTTCCTTGCTTTCCTCATGTTTTCGTAAATGCTTTCTTATGTGATTCCCTGTCCCTTTGACCCCCTTTTTATGTGAGTGCAATTCTGAGTCATGTTGGCATTCTATTATTGCCACTCATGACTTAGAATC
The DNA here is from genome assembly GCA_026770625.1 of Nicotiana glauca. Lineage (NCBI taxonomy): Eukaryota > Viridiplantae > Streptophyta > Magnoliopsida > Solanales > Solanaceae > Nicotiana > Nicotiana glauca. The sequence continues at coordinate 25,971 of MU779308.1, read as the reverse complement.
AGGTTCTCTTGAACCTCTACTCAAATCAATTCCCATTCCCTTTACCCCTTATGTGCTGAGCCTTAACTCAGGACTGGTGGTGCCCTAATCACCATCCAGACCCAAGTTTGACTTCTAAAAGTCTTCTCTTTATTTGTTGGCCTAGCAGATGGTCAGGCGTGTGCCAGTCTCTGCCCATCCACCCTCTGCTATGGCTCCTTAACTGCTCTCTCACTTTGCACTTATTCCTAGTTTCTAAGTTCTGCCCCCCTTTGGTAAGCCATGCTTTGGGACCTTGGAGCTCCCTCTAAACTTGGATGCTTTAGGGCTGGCCATTCCACACTGCACTATTCTGTTACAACAATTGTTATCCAGAGTGTAAGCACTGCCTGGAGTCCTTGAGGCTCCTTAGAACTTTGAAACACTTTGGGTGAGAGAAGGCCTTGGAAATCTGGAATTCGGATTTGGTGAAACACATGTTATTGGACATTAAGATTGCATTAGGCGGTTTGGATGTAGCTGTAGGATTTGATGTTCTTTACTTCTTCATTCATTTTTTTTCTGGTTCTGTAATAAGATTTGTATAAGGAACTTGGGGAGTATTAGTAAAGGTCATGGGGGGGGGGTTTACTTTTTGCATCAATAAAAGGGTAAATATCATGCTTATAGGTTTAATGTTGTAATTTAGTCACTTAGATACCATGTCTATAGGTTTAATGTTGTAATTAAGGCACCTAGATAGCATGCCTATAGTGTTAATGTTTTAATCATCTAGATATCATGTCTATAAGTTTAACGTTTTAACTCGATCGACTAGATACCATATTTATAGAATTTAATGCATAATACGCATAATCCAGTCATCTAGAAAATCTGCCTATAGGGTTTAATGCTTTATTATCTTTCAAATCATTAGAAACCTTGCCTATAGGACTTAATATTCATGTAAGAAGTTGCATATAGAAACCATGTCTATAGGAAATGCATACGCGTTAGGCAAAACTATAGGATAATCAAATATGTCGTCTGTTTACCAATTCTGTAATAAGTTCTAAAACCAAGTCTGTCTATAGAGGTTAGTCCCAAAATCTGTTTAAGTAACAACAACCTGTTAACTTGCATTAACGTTCAATATAACATTTTTTCAATGAAAAACTCCTATAAATCTGTAATGCTTTTAAAATTTTTGCAAATCTGTCTGGGATAATCCCTTTAAATCTTCTGCCCAAATTCTATTCATCTTTTGAAGCTATCTTTCAGAACAGTCTTTTAAGTCACTCTTTCTGCATTTTCACTTTTGAAAACCCTTTTTCTACTGTATTTTCACTCAAACAAATCTGCTGATTTTAAAGTCATTTATGAACTTCTGTAATCTTTTCAACTCCCTGTTTTAACTCTTCTACATTAGGCTCTAGTCTGGAAACAACACTTTTTCTGAATAACTCGTTTAAAATACTTCAATCTCTGACAATTGGATTCGAGTTGCCAAATGCAGACTTTTTATCTGATTCTATGTGTTAAACTAGTCCGTCCGCCGCTTACATTTTAATTTAAAGACCAAATCAGTATGTGCAAGGCATGCTAAACTATATGCTATATGACTTACGGGGTTTTATGTAAGTCTTGCATGTTTGTTTGTCAGTCCCCTTATTTGCTATTTGTTTTGGTTGTCGAAATTAGTATTGTCCTTTAAACACCATATATGCCTTACCCCTTTTCTTCCCCTTTAGGATTAGAAATCCTAATACCCCGGGACTGATAGGTTGGGATGGGTACTAGCATGCAATAAGTAAGCGAGACTAATCGTATTTAAATACCTTAACGGGGTGGAAAGAGTAGAATATGGATATGATGACCGGTGCGCTAATATCTCATGCGACCCCTCATTTGAGGAGTGATTGCTGGGTATTGCATTGATGTGATCCATATTTTGTATAAACCTAGGACCCCCTTTCTTTTCCTTTTATTTGCAGTATCTTCTTTAATTCTGATATTCAAATTAATTCCTTTTTTCTAAAAACTGTCTCTTTCTGTCTTCTTTACCCTTTTCAAAACTTGAAACTTATTCGTGATTCTTATGTGCAAAGCTTTACTTGTTTTCTCTCACTTCCTTTTAAATTCACAACTAAAGCATGGTCGGGAACCACACTAGTGGATCTTGAGGGGTGCCTAACACCTTCCCCTCGAGATAAACTCAAGCCCTTACCCGAACTCTGGTTTTTCTTTCAAAATCGCTTCTTCTCTTTAAAGTGTCCTAATGCACTATAATCATTAGGTGGCGACTCTTCAAATTCCATAACCCGTTTCCTCAAAAGGGAATAAGAGTTGGTTTGTCCATAATGTCGTAAATCCGATTTCTTTCTTTAAAGAAGGGGGGGGGGGAGGGGGGCGTTGACACTTGGGAATGAGGTAAATCTCTTGCCTAACCTTGCAAGAGGAAATTTATCCCATAGGTATTTTTATTGCTATATGCTACTTATGTGGGTGCTACGTACAAACGACGTGACAAGTGCCAGTGCGTAGCTAGAATTCATGTTATGTCCGAGTAGACATAGGCCTTTATTATGCTATTGCTTGTACTATTTGGACTCAACTCTTTAGATTAATTACTTGTTGTGATAAGCAAAACTTGGCTAAATATTATGTTAAATCGAACTTCATTATTTAGAGAGTTGGCGGAAATGTATAGTTATTGATGATAATTTGTATCATTTCATGGGTTTACCTTGGAGTTGTACATGTGAAATTTGAAATCCAAAAAGTTCTCCTCTTCCTGTGGATCAGGTCGAATGCCTCAGTAATATTTATATACATATATATGGGATGCATCCATGGATCAGACCGTATGACCTCGGTAATGTATATACATGAATATTACGGATCGGGTCGTACAACCTTGGCAAACTCGTGCGTGGTGTCACTCGGAGTCCGATTTCACTTGATATGTCTGTCATTACCTGAGGATTTATAGTACATGTTAATCCCTTACTTGTTGTGATTATTACATGATATTCGAGGATTTTTAATTCTTAATTCTTAAATGGTCATTTAATTATTGCCTCTTATTCCATTATTGATGTTTATTTTTATGCTTATTAAATAATCTTGTTCATTATGTATTTCGCCTACTAGTAAGTGTCAAAGACGACCCATCGCCACTACTTCTTCGAGCTTAGACTACATACCTACTAGGCACATGTTGTTTTTGTACTCACAATATACTTCTACACTAACCGTGCAGGATCTGAGGCAGGTGCATCTGGTGGTCCTTCAGGCGCGTACCCCCGTTACCCAGAGGATTAGTGGTGAGTCGTTCTCTATGCTGTTCTGAAGCACCCGGAGTCTCTCCTTATTGTATTTATTTTCTTTCTATCTTATTCTAGACAGTAGTATAGGAGGTTTTGTATATTTTACTAGTTGCTCATATATTTGCGACACAAGCATTTGGGAGTATTCTAGTAGACATTTTATAGTTTTGGGTATTGAATTCACTATTTTACTCTTCTCATGATTTGGTGCTTTGTTTTACTATAAAATTCTTATTAATGGTTCTTTCACTAAATAAGAATCAATTACTTGAAAAATATTAAGATGAATGATTAATTGGGTAGTGCACTGTTGGTTTGCCTAGCAACGACGTTGAGCGCCATCACAGCCTATAGTGAAAATTGGGTCGTGGCAGCTTGGTATCAAAGCTCTAGGTTCACATAGATATCACAAATCATGAGAGGTCCTAATAAAGTCTTGTTGATCAGTGCAGAAACATGTGTACTTATGTTCGAGAGACTATAGGGTATTAGGAAACTTCTCTTTCTTCATCTCCTATCATGCAGTTTGATGTTGTGCTAAGTATCTTTCTCTTATTCTCTCACAGATGATGAGAACACACGTAATAGATGTACTTGGTGGTGGAGGAGTTTCTCCCCATGTTGCTAGAGGCCGAGGGAGAGCTCGAGCTCATGCTAGAGGACGAGGGCATCCTAAAAATTCTCTAATCGTACCACCAGCGAATCAAGTGGAGGATCATGTTATTGAATAGCAGGTTGAGGTATGTGCAGCTGAGCCGGGCCCACCAAATTTCATGTCCGTGCTGGGATTTTAGGAGGTCATGCGCTGTATGCTTTGGTTCATNGGGGGGGGGGGGGGGGGGGGGAGTACAGACCCCATCCACTCAAGCTCAGGGAATGTTGCTGCCGTATATCAGACCACAGGTGCATTACTATGGGTGGATCCCAGCCAGTTCCAGTCGTCAAGCCACATAAGTTGTTGGATAGATGGACCAAACTATATCCTCCTACCTTTGGCGGTGAGTGTGATGACTCGGTAGGTTATCTAGAGTTTTCAAATCTATTTTTGTGTTTCGAATCCTCCAATAGCTTCTATAATCCCTTCTCGATTTGCGTGCGTAGTTCGGGTATTTTTTGAAAGTCTTTTATGTTAAAATAGATAAAATAATAATTTTTTGCTTAAAAGTTATTTGAATTGACTTTGGTTAGAATTTTGAGCAAACAGAACCGGATTCATATTTTGACAATCCTGGTGGGTTCGCATCATGATTTGGGACCTGGCCGTATGCCCAAAATCAAATTTGGTTGTCCCTGGCTTGACGTATTAGTTTTTGTTAAATATTGAAGGTGTAAATGTTTAATGATTTTTAAGAATTGACCGATGTTTGATTTTGTTAATACGAGGTCCATATTATTGTTTCGGAGCCCGGTATAGGTCCATTACTATATTTATGACTTGTCTGTCAAATCTGGTGAGAAAAGGAATTGGTTTGACGTAATTTAGATGTTCAATTATTAGAATAGAAGTTTAAAAATTTTCTTAAAATTTTTATTTGATTTGGCATCCGATTCGTAGTTTGAGGCGTTGCTTTGGCATTTTAGTCGCACTAGTGAGTTTGTATGAGGTTTTTGGACTTGTGTAAATGTTTCTCCCGAGGGCTCAGGTGAGTTTTGGATAGTCTACGGACCTTAGTTCTTTGAAAAATCTGGTTTCTTAACTTCTACTGGTTTCTGGTGTTGTCTTTTACGCGTTCGCAATGGAACTCTCGCGAATGCAAAGAGTGAATTGGGGATGAGTGGATTTACTTCATCGTGAATGCAATAGCTGGGTTACGAACGTAGAGCAATGGGGGCCTTACCCTTTGCAAACGAGACCAGTTTCTCGTGAACGCGTAGCTTTTGGGACCTGAGGGAGGGAATAGTCGTTCTTCTATGTGAACGCGAACACTGACTCGCGAACACGAAGGCCAGATGGAGCAGCCTTTGCGAACCCGAAGCTCGCGAATGCAAAATCCACTTAGGCTGCTTCACATCGTGAATGCGGCAGGCCCTTCGCAAACAGGAAGATGGACTAACAACCAGACCTTAAAACATTTCAAAAGCAAGATTCCTCCCATTTTTCATAACCCTTCCATTAGAGCTCGGGCTAGGAGCGATTTTGAAGAGAAAACTCAATATCAATTCATAGGTTTGTACACTTTAACTCATTTTCTTCCATTTATAATATCACTCATTAATTCCTAGCTCTAATCTTTATTCTTCTATTGTAGAAAACTAAGGGATTTAGGAAGAATTGGAGGTTTTGTAAAACTGGAATTTAGACCTCAAATTGTGGTCGGATTTAGAAACTAATTACATAATCGGGCTCAGAGGTGAATGGGCAACAGTTTCGGTGCAAACCTCGAATTTGGACAAAGCGGGCCCGGGATCTATTTTTTTTTGGGGGGGGGGGGGGGGGGGGGGGGGGA
>MU779304.1:11045-24107 GCA_026770625.1 Nicotiana glauca | reverse complement strand
ATTCTTGATACCCTTTTTCTTTTAAGCCATTATACCAAGAATTTCAATCCCCAACTGATGTCCAAAAAGACCTCCGGATCAGTATCCGATAAGTACCGAGTCAAGCGAATGGAAGTCGGGAATAACACTCTGATCCCCAGCAGAAAGAGGATCATAAGCTTAAGAGAATTGATAGCCAAAGAATCCTCAGCATAGAGAGTCTTATCGGTAACACTCCAATCTCCAGCTGAAAAAAAAAATAATAATAAAATGAGAGAGTCTTATCGGTGAAAACATTCACAGGCACCAGAAGGCGACGGGAGTTGAGAGAAATGAGAGAGTCTTATTAGTGAAAACCCCTCGAAGGGCACTATGAGGCGACAAGGAGTTAAAAGGGGAAGAACGGGATAAGGTTGATGTAAAAGAGCTCGTCATGGCATCAAGCAGAACAAAGATGCGGATTCGCAAAATAGTTGGGTTACGAGGCCTTTGAAATGCAAAGTAGGGCCACCAAAAAGGATGATTAATATAAATAGACTGGATTGGTTAATCCAGAATGTACAACATGATCATTGGGATCGATTATACCATTCATATGAGTTCTTTTCTTTTTTTCTTTCCCCAGTTGTTCAGAAAGACTTTTCTTTTTCTATCTCTTGAAGTCATCATTTTTCATTCCTTTTGTTTAAAGATTTTTCAATGGTAGTTTGTGTTCAAGAAGGATTTTCAAAGCCTGCTACCAGTTTCCAATATGGTGCAAAGTGAAATTTGGATAAAACTGGCCAAAGATAAGCGTAATGGAATAAGAAAGGTGTCGTTGTAAGGCCAGGAGGAATATCATACCCAATAGATAACATCATCCCCAGCAAGTTTTGATAGCGTAATGGAACGCAGAGCAGGGAAGGAGAAAAGGAAAAACCATCCCCAGCAGGAGTGGCACAACCACTCACCACGTTTTAAACTAACAAATTTTCTTTGATTTAAAGCAGGTAAAGGAAACAGCATTGATGGCGGGAAGGCATGCCATAAGGAAAATTATCAAACTGGGGCAGAAAATTTTCCTTTCATTTTGAAAATTTTCTAGAAGTCAGGTATCCACTTGGAGAAGAGGAAAGATAATACCAGTCTTAAGGAAAAAGGGTTTTGAACCAGTGTCACCCCCGGTAGTTTTGGAGGAAGGAAAACACCATCTTTAGGTAAAGTGGTCTTGGAAGAAGAAAGATGACACCAGTATTAAGGGAAGCGGGTTTTGAACCAGTGTCACCCCCGATGGTTTTGGAGGAAGGAAAACACCAGCTTTAGGTAAAGTGGTCTTGGAGGAAGAAAGATGACACCAGTCTTAAGGGAAGTGGTCTTTGAACCAGTGTTATCCCCAGTAGTGTTGAAAGGAGGAAAATATCAAGTTTTAAGGAAGGAGGTTGTATCCCCAGCGGACAAAACAAAAGGATGAAGGTTGAAGTCGAGAGCCCGCCTGTATAACAGAGAAATACATTTTAAGTTGAAGATTGAAGTCGGGAGCCCGCCCGTATAACAGAGGAATACATTTAAGTTGAAGATTGAAGTCGGGAGCCCGCCCGTATAACAGAGGAATACATTTTAAGTTGAAGATTGAAGTCGGGATTCCGCCCGTATAACAGAGGAATACATTTAAGTAGAAGATTGAAGTCGGGAGCCCGCCCGTATAACAGAGGAATACATTTAAGTTGAAGATTGAAGTCGGGAGCCCGCCCGTATAACAGAGGAATACATTTAAGTTGAAGATTGAAGTCGGGAGCCCGCCCGTATAATAGAGGAATACATTTAAGTTGAAGATTGAAGTAGGGAGCCCGCTCGTATAATAGAGGAATACATTTAAGTTGAAGGTTGAAGTTGGGAGCCCGCCCGTATAACAGAGGAATACATTTTAAGTTGAAGATTGAAGTCGGGAGCCCGCCCGTATAACAGAGGAATACATTTTAAGTTGAAGATTGAAGTTGGGAGCCCGCTCGTATAACAGAGGAACACATTTTAAGTTGAAGATGGAAGTTGGGAGCCCGCCCGTATAACAGAGGAATACATCTAAGTTGAAGATTGAAGTCGGGAGCCCGCCCGTATAACAGAGGAATACATTTTAAGTTGAAGATTGAAGTCGGGATCCCGCCCGTATAACAGAGGAATACATTTAAGTTGAAGATTGAAGTCGGGAGCCCGCCCGTATAACAGAGGAATACATTTCAAGTTGAAGACAGTAAAGCGGAGGATTACAGCAAGATCCCCAGCATAAATTCAAGTTCAGAAATCGAAAGAAGGGTGACAATGGTCAGAAGAAGGCAGTTCAAGCTTTGAAAGGAAAATAGTTCAAAGAAGGAAATAAGCAATTCAAGTTCGGCAATCAAGAGAAGCCAACGAGTCAACTCAGGAAAGAAGAAACATAGGAAGAAGCATAAGAGCAAGCAAGGCAACAAGGGACACAAGAGAAAGTTGAAGATCTAGATAAGATTTTATATTTCATAGACTAGTTTAGTCTAGCTTCTTATTTTCATTATTAGCATGGTGTAATAAGGAGGTCGGTAAGCAGCAACAGCAACAGCAGTAACAGTAAAACCACAATCTCATGGTAGTCCCAGCTACCGAAATTTCCCGAACTACATTGACCTAATTCTTTTTTAGCCAAGGATATGTAGGAGACCTTTTGAAGCAAAAGGTTCGGTCAAATATTTCAAAAATACTTCACACGGAGTGTTTAAACGGGCAAAAATCGCTCGTATCCGCTCACTTTGTCTTTGCACGAAAACTATTCGTGTTTACGGGCAAAGAGGGGCAGCTGTGAGCACGTGATTTTTGCCCCACACGAACTAATCCCAAAGGAATCAAAACAAAAATTGTCGATTTTATTGTGTGCATTTTTGTGAATTTCCATAATATTTTATGTCATCATTTGCTTGTGTTCGTACATGTTCATATGTTTAAATTAATAGAAAATACAAAATATGTTGTAATTGTATATTACAAATTAATAGATATTTTTGAGTTAGCTAATAACTAAATATTTTAGAAAAATGAAAAAAGAAAATCATAAAAATATGTACTTCGCATTTTTAGAGTTTAAAGTCAAATTGTGTGATTTCTCTTTTAAAATTGGTATTTAATTGTGTATGATAATTATTAATTGGAACAAAGTAGTATTTTAAGTTGATTGGGATTTATAATTTAATTTAGGAGATGTTAGTATTAATTTTGGAAATAATTAGAAAATAAAAGAAGGAAATAATTAAAAGAAAATCAAATTGGGCCAAAATCAGGAATTAAATTCCCAATCCAGGCCAAATTTGCACAAAAATACCCCAGCCCAGGCCCAATCAACGCCCCATCCGGTCAAGTTTTCGATCAAACCAAAAGACGACGTTTCAAGTCAACCGATCTCAACCGTTCAATCCACATCAATCCAACGGCCCTCATCCCGTCTCCCAACCCGTCTCACCAACCCGACCCATTCCCCAAACCCATCCGGTCCCAGAGAAGGCCAAATGACACTGTTTGGTTTAGTCGACTGATCTAGGCCATTAATCTCAAATGATCTAATGGACTGGATTGGTTCTCTCACTTCGTATATAAGTAACAAAATGCACCCAGCCCCCCAAGCCAAACCCCCCCTTGTCTCTAACGTTCAGAGACAACCCCAATAACCTCTGCCACACTTTGTCGTCGACCACCCACCGGAAATCGCCTCACGGCGGTTCCGGTGGTCCAAACAACCCCATTTTAACACCCTGGACTCCCTCAACCTCCCCGTTCCAACCATCCTACCAGCTTCCCTCGAATCCCAGCCCATCTTTTCGAATAACCCAAAAACCTAACAGTTTCTTCATCGTGTCCGCGACATCACCTCCGATGGCCGCCAAAGTTACACCACTAAACCCCCTTGGCCTCCTCTTGCCCAACTGCCAACCATCTTCCTTTGAATCATCCCAGAGCCTCTCGAATATTGAATCTAAGCTAAGAACCCTAGCGCCGCCCTAAAAATCCTTGGTGGTGGCGCCAACCCTAAACCTTCCCCAAATCAACACCAGTTGACCACCAGGCCACCCTCACTACCAACCCCATACCAGCTATGTTCGAATCAAGTTAGAGCTCGTCAAATTTCAAATCGACTGAGCCAGCCTTAGAAGAGCCAAGCCTGGAATCAAGCCAAGTTAGGAAGATCGAGGTCATCATCAACCTTAATCGTGTGTTCTCATTCGAGAACACTCGATTAAGGTCCATGTAGGCTTCAAGTTCAAATCAAAGTTTCGATTAGAACGAATGGGAACTGGGACTCATTTCTAAGGTATTTTCTGTTTCGTTACTTTCTCTTTTTGTTGTTTTATTGTTTGTTTGATTAATTTTTCGTTATTCCTGTCAATTACCTCCTCTCCTCTTCTTTTTTTCTTCCCTTTGTTCTGATTTCCGTTGATTGTGTAAAGACGTGTTCATCTATATTTGTAATTTGTAAGTTGTTTGATTTTTGGTTTGAATTAAGCTTATGTTGAAAAGCCATTTGTAATTTGGATATAACTTCTGTTTGTATCGAAGTGTGAATCAATCCTGGATTATTGCACGTTAAATTCAATTCTAATTATTGTATGAGAAATGTCTTTTGACAATGAAATGGTAAAATTACTAGGATCAGTAGTTGTTGCCCTATGATTTGTTCATCACAAAGATTGGAAGTTGATTAGTCAGTTGAATGTCTTGAATCTGTCTTGAATCTGTCTGATTTCAGTTATTATCTGAACCTGCGTTGTGAATCTGTTAACCAGCCTAGGCTTTAATCAACTTAAGATTAAACCAAACACATGAATTAGTATGTTGTGATTTTGAAATTGTGATTGATTAGGAATCAGCTTTGATTTTGATTTAAATTCAGTTCAATTAGAATTCAACCTTAGTCATTCAGTTGTTAGGGATTTGGTTATAGCTGATTAGGATAGTATTTTCAGGGTTAATTCACATTAGTTCAGGGGTTATTTTGGGGAATTAGATCATATAAATAATTGATTAAGGGGCTGCTAAAGGATTGAATAGAGACAAGGGTTAGTGGGGTTGGAAAAGTTAAAAGACAATGTTAAGCGGGATTAAATAGTTAAAAGATACTAATAGTGGAAGACTACTTTCTGATTTTAAGGTTTGAAAGAAGTTAATTTATAGTCTACTAGTTACCTAAAATCAGGAGAAAAAAGAGTTTGAGAGGAGATATAAAAGGGAGAATAAATTCTGAAAAAAAGAGGAGTTTTAAAGAGCATTTTTTAAAGCTTAAAAATCAGTTTTGAGAGCTTAGAAACTGGAGAGTTTGGTCAGTATTAAAAGAACATTTTGAAGAGTTCTTGGTTGGCTTTTGAATCAATTTCAGAAGTCACACTTGAAAAAGAAGCAATCAGTTTGCTTATGTTCTTTTCTTGGTCCTAAAATTCATTCTTGGAGAGGCATTCAGTTGAGAGTTTAAAACTGCACCTCTGAGAATCAGTGTTTGAGTGTGTTACTGTTTCATTGAAACTCAGAGTGGTTCTGGTTTGATTTTGAAAAGTTTGGGGTCTAATTAAGTCAGTTTTGGTTGAGGTAGCTTGCTGTTCTATTTTTTGGTTTAACTCAAGATCCGTAGAGTTTGTTGTGGGTTATTTGCTATTTGTTGTTGATTTACAACTTTCCTGGGTTTTCTTGGGCGTGATTGAGTTGCTGTTGCTGTTGTATTACTGTTGTATTGTTGTGTTGTACTGCTGTTGCTGACTATTCCTTCTTCTTCTTCTTGTATTTTCAATTCAGGTACACATTTTGAATCTCTGTTGTAGTTCCGAGCTTGAAAAATGGAATAAAACTGCTCGATTGTGGATCCTGGAATATGCATGTTGGATAGTTATATACTTGTAGTAAATAGATATAAAAAATGTAGTTGCTTAAAGTAGTCAAGTGTTGACTTGTATGATTAGTCACCATGGATTGTTTCTTTATAAACTATGGACTGTGCTGGATTATTGTGTTTTATTTGTAGACCGTTGGTTTGTTTCGAACTACTTCAAAATTTGTAAGAGTTTTTGTATTTCAATAGAAGTAACTCAGCCCGTAGTTAGTAGCTAAAGTGGTATTAGGATTTGAGTTGATTAATCGTCAGTTTATCAATGTGTTCCTGCATTCTACCAGTAGGCATGAGTTGGTTCAAATAGGACTTGTGAATGTTCCTCTGAATGTTAATGTTAATAGACTTTCCAAGTTTTGATTAAGTTTAACAAACCTTTGAGTGAGCATTAATGTTGGGGTAGAATAAGATAACAAATCTTCACATATGTTAAGTTATTTCTTCAAAAATGTGATATTTTCGTTTAGCTAGTAATGCCTTAGCTTGATTAATATTCTCTGGATTAAAACAGTAGAACACCTAATCATACTTAAGCCTGGATATAAAAACTAGAACCCAAACAATCAGCTTGAGGTAATTTGGATAGGCATTTTGGTAGAACTTAATCTAGGCCGCATTCAAACTCTAGCCCGTTCACAGGCCGTTGGGCCTGAATACGTTAAACAGGCGGCCCTGGTCTCCAAGGGCCATGGCTTGTGGAGAACAACTCTTTTGATACGGGCCGAGTGCAATTCTCTCTCTGTGTTCACTCTAATTCAATAAATAACAAGTTAGGATTTTTGTTTTCTTTATCTTAGAGACACATTAACTAGACAATCGTAGTTTACTTTAGGATTGCCTTTAAATAATAAATGAGACGAGCCTCGCCAGATAAAATGTAAATGGCGGGGCCCTCATGAATGTATATATTAAAATGCTTAGATTTTGGGACGGGCCCTCTAGCAAATTTCACGGCCTTCCCCAAAATAATAATGCGTTAGTCTCTTTAGGCATGTCTTTAACAATTTCACCTTCCCAAATTCGGGTGTGCATTTCATGCGACCCAAATCCAAATCCCAAAACGTTGAATAAAATGTGTCGAGGATCCGGGTGTATTTCAGGTGATGTGATCCAAAAACATATTTTAAACGACGTTTAACTCCTTAAAAAAATAATAATAAGAAGCGGTTAAAAGTTAAAATTTGCACATAAGTTAAAGAATGTTTTAAAATTAGATAAATAAGCCGAATATGACAGTTAAGCGACCGTGCTAGAACCACGGAGCCCGGGAATGCCTAACACCTTCTCCCGGGTTAACAGAATTCCTTACCTGGATTTCTGATTCGTAGACTGTAATAAGGAGTCAAATTTTTCCTCGATTCGGGATTCAAACTGGTGACTTGGGACACCATAAATCTCTCAAGTGGCGACTCCAACTCTTAATAATAAATCTCGTTTTGATTGTCCTTTAATTGGAGAAACTCCCTTTACCATATCCTTTCGGGGGTGTAGTAGCGTAAAAAGGAGGTGTGACAATAGTCAACAGCCTTTAAGCAACTCATATCATGAGCTTGTAGGGATTTAAGATCAGCGAAGTAGATGTTCTTGTTCTTTTGGCGACTAAGGTCACTTCACCAGTTACCAGATTGGTAACTTGTGTGCATTTTTTATAAGAACTCTACTTTGCTCCTTTTAACACAGATTTGAGACACACTCAAGAGACTTTGCTTCAGGCAACTCACATGGCACACGTTCTCAATTGAGTGTGACATAGACTTTCCATTTTTTTTCTTTAACACTGAGAATGTGCCGCCCTTTTTTTTTTGTATATACATAAAGGATACATTCCCTTTTCTGCAGGGCTTTCAATGGGAGACAATCCAGGTGTTTCTAGTCATGTGTTTTTAGCATCTACTATTTATAAACCATTGTTGTCCACTTCTTCTCACTGCACCCTGCACATATAAATCATGGGTTAGATTTAGGAACCCAAACTAGTTTGGACTATTTGTAATGAGAAAAGGGATGGATGAGTGCTCTTCTAGTCCATGCAGGCAATATTCGTTTCTTGCGAGCGGTACCTGGTCCCTCTTTAGTAATCTTTTTTTTTAGTAAACACTTTGTTTTTCTGAAATGATTGAACCCTGGCGTGGCAGTTTTCCTTGAAATGCCCATTGTTCCCACAGTGGGTACACAACCAGTTGTCAGGAACATTGACGTACTTGCTGTGAGGGTTATAGGGAGTTTTATCCTTTTGGAACCCAATTCCCTACCTGTTTCCATTATTGTTGAAGTTCATGGCAGTGACATCATCTAAGGACCAGGTCCACTTCAGAGATTTCTCAAGATCAATTTTTACTTTCTCCAATTCAGCTTAAAGTTGCCGATTTTTCTCAGTTTCACCACATAGACTGGTTTTCACATCATTTAATTCCTTTTCAAGATTAGCGTGTGTTTCACTAGCTACTTCCTTCCCTTTCCCAAGACTTACAGTCCTATGTTCTATATTGAGTCCCTCAATGGTTTCCTCTAGGTCAGTGATTATCACTAAAAAGTCATCCCTCTCTTGCTCAATAGCTGCAATTTTCTCTTCTAGAGTGTGTTTCTCATTGTTAAGACCTTCTATTATTTCCTTCAAATCAACAACCACTACCATCAAGTCATCTCTCTCATTTTCTATACTATTTATTTTTTCATTCAAAATTTCCTTTTCCTTTTCAAGATTAGATACGGTCTCATTTAGGTCCATTACACAGACCACCAGATCATCTCTAGATTGTTCAGCTTCTCCTAGTTCTATGGTTAGGATCTCCTCATCATTATCAAAGCTATAATATGCATCAATTAGAACATTTTCTAATGACCTTAACTTCTTAGAAGAGTAGGATTTCAGATTTCTCTGAACATCCCTAAAATTTACCTCATCATCTTCATCTTCTTCGTCTTTATCAGACTAAGCCATCATCGCGAATAATGAGTCATATTTTGTTGCTTCAGTTTTTACCGCCATCATGGAGATGTTTTCTGCATCTGGTTCTCTTTCTGGTTCACTAGAGGAGTCTCCCCAAGAAGCAAGAGCCTGCTTCACAATATTGTCAGCTGCACTTTTTTGACCGAATCGTTTGTCTGGAACCGGGTTCCTTTTACTGCTTTTTCAGGGTTTTGTATTGCTCCTATTTCAGAAGTGGGTAGTCTTTGATGAAATGTCCTGGCTTTCCGTACATGTGATAGAGATCATTGTTCCTTGCCTTAATTGAACTGCCCCTCTTTGGTATACCACAATTCCTTCGAACTATCTTTTGAAACCTTTTGGTAAGATAGGCCATATCACTATCTTCTTCACTTGAGTCACTGCTTTCAGCCTTGAGTACCAGGTTCTTTTCCTTCTTTGGCTCTCTTATTTTACTGTCTTTTTTTCTTTTCATCTCGTATGTATTCAGATTACCAATCAGCTCATCCATGGTTAGAATTTGTAGATCTTTAGCTTCAGTGATGGAATTTACCTTACTTTCCCAAGAATTAGGTAGAACACTATGGATTTTCCTTACAAGCTTGTTTCTGGGAATAACATCTCCAAGTGAATGAAGCTCATTTATGACGAATGTGAATCTAGTGTGCATATCATGTATAGACTCTTCATCCTGAAGAGCTCATACTCAGTGGTGAGCATATCAATCTTGGACTGTTTAACCTGAGTAGTTCCTTTATGTGCGGTTTGAAATGCTTCCCATATTTCTTTGGCAGAATCACAAGTTGAGACTCTATTGTACTCATTGGGTCCTATACCATATACTAAGATTTTCTTGGTGCGATAGTTCTTTTCTACTACTTTTCTGTCAATATTGCTATACTTCTTTCTATTTTTCGGCACGTTTGTCCAGTTTCTCCAAGCTTATTCATAGGAACATGTGGACCATCACAGATGATGTCCCATAGTTTTGAATCTTTAGCCATTATAAAATCATGCATACGAGTCTTCCACCATCCGTAGTACTAACCATTGATTCTAGGAGGTCTGTAGGTTGATTGTCCTTCCTCAAAGTTGGGTGGAGCAGCCATTGAGATCCTTTCTATGTGTTAACCTTTTATAAAGAACCTACTCTGTTACCAATTGATATCTTATATGAGTCCACCAAACTATAGAGCATCTGATCCTCTATGAGTTTCTACTAAGAATACTTATGAAGCAGTAAGTAAAAGATACACATGATTTTTACGTGGAAAAATCCCACTAAAGGAGACAAAAACCACGACCTACACTTGTAGACTTTAAACTTCACTAACTTGTAATCTCACTATTATAAGCCACTTTGTAATGACTCTATTACAAAGACTTCAACTTAACTAACTTGTGATACTCTTACTTCAAGCCACTTTGTTACTCTCTAGTTACAAAGACTTTAATTTGTGACTAAACCTAGTCACAACATAAACTCAGAGAGTTTACGGATTTTGGGTTTCCTAAAAAATAGCTTCTAAGAAAGCAAGATTGGAGTTACAATGAAGAACAAATAACAAGATTACAACTCAACTACGGATACACATAGACTAATTGTGAAACTGATTCTTTAAGTGGAGTTGTCTTCTTGTTCTTGACACACTAGTGACTTCAATGCCGGATAAACACTTTAATGCTTGAGAGAATATCACTAAATGCACAAGTGAATATATTGTGCCTTGCACCAGGTTGTTATACTACAAAAGACATCACAATGGTGATGTCAATTATTGGTACACGCTTCTTCCCAATGAGAAGTGACTGCGGCACTGTCTGTTGTACTGTCGCGTGTACAGTTGCGGACAGTCACTTTCTGCAGTTGCGTTCCAGCTATATAGTTGACTTGTACTTCTATCAAAGAACCCTAAGGGACCAACTCCCTGGTGTGTTCTTCTTTGTAACAATTGCAGATAGTCACTTTCTGCAGTTATATTCCAGTTGTATAGTTGACTTGTACTTCTGTTAGAGAACCCTAAGGGACCAGGTCCCTATTGTGTTCTTCCTTGTAGTTGTTCACTCATTTGCTGGAGATTATACTGGACATTGTTGATTTGAAATGTATACCAAGTGGGTCAGGTTATCTATCTAGTTCTTAACAATAAGTTTGTTAGACCATCAAAACATAATAAGCATAAGGCAAAGACATTGAAAACCCATCAAATGAGTTTCCTCGATACTTACTCCAGGTGCAATCAAATCAAGATGAACCCGAAGGATCAGGAAAAAACTTCGTTCATAACAAACTTCGATGTATATTGCTATAATGTGATGCCTTTCAGGCTAAAGAACGCCGGCTCCGCTTATCAGAGGCTTGTGAACAAAATGTTTGAAAAACAAATAGGGAAAAGCATGGAAGTTTACATAGATAATATGTTGGTTAAGTCTTTAAATGCATGTGATCATCTTAAACACTTACAAGAAACCTTTGACATCCTAAGGAAGCACAACATGATGGTCAACCCCGAAAAGTATGCATCGAGAGTCATCTCTGGTAAGTTCTTAGGGTTCCTGGTGTCGCAAAGGGGGATCAAAGTCAATCCCGATAAAATTAAAGCCATCGAAGACATTCCTGATTAGCTATCAAATATGAAAGAGTTTCAAAGCTTGACAGGAAGACTGGCCGCTTTAAGCAGATTCATATCTCGGTTGTCAAAAAAATGTCATCACTTCTCAAAAATAAGTACAACTTCGAATGGACTCCGTAATGTCAGCAGGCTTTGAAGGATTTAAGAAGTTATTTTTCAAGCCCTCATTTATTATCGAAACCGGAAGAAGATGAGCATCTGTTGATTTACTTAGTGGTCTAGGAGGTAGTGGTAAATGACATTTTAGTTAGTGAAGATGAAAATACACAATCTCCTATTTATTATGTTATTAAAAATTTAATGGGAGAGGAAACTCGCTGCCCACATCTTGAAAATTGGCCATAACTCTCATGGTCGCCGCTCAAAAGCTTAGGCCTTATTTTTAATGTCATTCGATAACCATGGTGACAACCTTTATCCTGTAGAATATCCTCTACAGACCTGAACTTTCAGGTCGACTGTCTAAGTGGGTAGTAGAAATGAGTGAATTTGATATAGAATACAAACCTAGAACTGCAATTAAGTCACAAATTTTGGCCGACTTTTTGGCTAATTTTAGTCCGGGATTGCTACCTTTGGCTACCAAAGAAGCAGTGATGGTGTCGGAACTGATGTAAGGAGTTTGGACCTTGTTCACGGACGAAGCTTACAATGTGAAAGGGTCTAGGCTAAGCGTAATGCTAATCACACCTTCGGGAGAAACCCTAAGGCAGTCCATAAGAGTTATTCCGGTGACTAACAATGAAGCTGAGTATGAAGCTTAGATTGCAGGACTCGAGTTGGACTGGGGATTAGACTCCGAGGTCATAGAAATCAAATATGATTTCCAATTGGTAGTAAATTAGGCCTACGAGATCTTCGAAGCCAAAGAGGAATGCATGCAATAATATGTAGTGAAAGTCTAGGATCTGCTCGCACGGTTCAGGGAATGGTCAATTACCCACATCCCGAGGGAAGAAAACTGTAAAGCCCCGGAAAATTTTTGTTAAGTAATTTAAGATTTCGAGGTGCCAAGGTGGCTAATTATTTAATTTTGTGTGAAAATGAGGATTAATAATATAATGGATATCAATTGGATATGGTAATAAGTGCATAAGCCTTATTATAAGGGAATTGGGGTCTAACGAGAGGCCTAAGTCAAAGTCAAATTGGAAAATTTCATATTAGACGAAAGTTGTAAATGAGTGCGCACATGATGTCACTTTGTACAATCATATCTCCAGTTATATAAGGAGTTGTGTGATGAACAACCTATCCAATTAAATCCCTTTTAGTCTAGTTTCTAACGCTTCAAACCGTTTGTCATTTGGACTTTCCTACAAGATGTTATGAGCAAATTACCAACGGCTGGCAGAGGACTGCGCGGATGTGAAGCATCCTCATAGCATCCAAAAAGAGGGGCTGGTAGTGAAGTGCTCCCATAACATCCAGGTCAGCATCTGAGCTCCTGAGAGGAGTGAAGTGGGGATGCGAAGAATCCCCATAGCATCCGATATTTTGGCCTTTAAAACTCAATTTCGGGATTCATTTCCCCATTTTATTTTGGATGAACTTTGAGGGTTTTCTTCCACTCTCTCAAGACCTTCAACTCCTCCCATATCCAAGGTAAGGTTTTTGGAGTATTTTGAGTTGATTACTACTCCTAACCACTT
>MU779302.1:0-11461 GCA_026770625.1 Nicotiana glauca | reverse complement strand
GCTCGTGGCATGGTCGTATATTGCAGTTGGGAGCTAATATAGCAGAAGCGTGTCCAACTTATAACAAATGTTTATCTCCTCTTTACACCTCCATAACATGTGTTAATTGTGTTCTTTAGTTAGTGAATTCATTGTGCTAGTTTTCCCACACTTGTTCGATAACCATGAGAGAACATATCCTTCTATGAGTCATTGAAACACTTTCTGTCTCGTAAGGACCCTTACTAGGCTCTCCGTCAAGACCAAGCACACCTTTGGGGGTTATTATAGCACAACGCCAGTTTCTCATGTTATTCTGTCTTTCATTAGCATCTGGGTAGTTCTCAAGTTAAAATCTATGAAGAACTCATTAAGAACATCAGTAAACCCTCCGTGATTATTCTATACTATCTCATTGGTTTCCCATATCACTTCAAGTTCATCAAGGGTTGATAGCATGTCGCAATTGCTGAGACCGAATGATCTCCTCTCGATAATGGATTATCTACACATGTGCCAGTCCAACGATCTGCTTATCAGACTAACTCTCGCCTATAGGTTTTGGGTTGACCAAGGAGAAATACACCTAGTAACACATTCATATGTAAAAGCCTTTCTCTCGGTCATGTCTTATAACATCTCCCAATATGGCTCGTAATAGTTGGTTGTATAGAAGTGTGTTGTAGAGCTTCATTATGAAGTAGAGTTGCTAAATATAATTGGATTTTTGAATTCTGGAGCTATACATCATGTGACTACATAGAGAGACCTTCTTTCAAAAAAATTTAGCTTCTTATAATCGCTTTATATTACCACCCTTCCTAGTGGTTACAATGTAAAGGTTACTTCCATAAGGCTCTTTCCCTTTCTTTCCAGTTGTCTTGCATCGTGTGTTGTTCACTCATAATCTTCGATGCGATATTACCTCGATGTCTCGACTATTTATCCAACGATATGATCTAATTTAATTAACCTTACTTTTATGTACTCTACAAGCGCCCTAAGAGTGCGTAAATTTCCCCTTTTCTACAGACTTCTAATGTCTTCGTCTCTGTTTAATCTTGTCGATTCCAAGTGGTGCTCTTAGTTGTGCAGCCTTACCATCTATTTCATCTGATAAATCTCATTGTAAAAACTCATTTTATGTTTCATGGCATCAAAAGAGAAAGTATTATAGCATCAAGGGTGGGGACATATTCCTTTTGTTAGAATAAATAAATAATGTTGGTACTCCTTGTAGAGGCTCTTCTAATGATCATTTACCTGCTCTGCTTGTCCCTGTGACTAGATAACCTAGGTTGCTTATCCCTGATAAATGCATTACGATGGCTCATTCTTTTAAACGTATCCATGTGGGCACTTTGAGGCCTTGTTCTATACCAACTCGTAATAGTTTTAAGTACCTTCTCGTCATTGTTATTGATTTTCTAGGACTACGAGGGCTTGTCTCATGGGTTTCAAAAGTAATGATTTTCCTTAAAGTTCGAGATTCAATTGTCATGATTTCAAACCAAAGTGTATACCTTTTTCCAAATTCTTAAATGGGTCGGATTGGTTGGGTTACATGACTTTCTTCTCACTCGGCTTCTAGAATAATTGACTATATCAGTTCCATGTGAGGATAGTTTTGCTACCCTTGGTATTATACCTCCTTGGGAGGATAGGAGTGTCATTTGTCTTTCTACCTGGAGCATCATGTTAACCATTAGAACGCCTCTAACCAGTATATGATTTCTTCCCAACATCTAGATATCCGAGCTATGTGGTTTTACTTGAGAAAAGGATGAGATTAGATGCCCTCAGATTTTTGCACATATCATGAGCATATTGATTTGAAAGACAAGTTTGGTCGTATCTTTAGTTCCCTCGTATATGATCAATTTTCAGGAAGGGGTTAAGCTGTCTGAAATATGATAATCTCATAAGCGTTCAACTTCTTTTCATCCTCACAGGCTTATGGCATAGATTTCGCATGTCAAGTAATGTTAAGAGTGTAATTAAACTGCATGTATTTTGAAACCCGTATCATATTCAAGGTGCCAGAGTATTCTTGTTCTTGATAAACGGATTTTCCCTACACTCTAGAAAATGAGTGGTTCACGTACTCGAGTATTCCTCCTTAGTGGTTCCTATTGCCAATGTACGAGTTACCCCTATGACTTATTTGTCTAATAATTGATTTCCTCATATTAATTAACCACGTCAGTATCGTTAGTAGTAACCTTCTATGTCTCTTAGCATATAACCTCATGAAATGCTCTGCTCAGCACATTAATGGATTCCTGAATAACTCCAGCCTGATCTTGAACTCTGTTGTTCCTTACTGTATTAGATCCATTGGGTATTATAAGTTCAGACGAGTCAAAGATAAAGTTTCACAGTGCGATCAAATATATATATTGGATAGGTAATTTTATGGTCAATTTATGATAGCACATCTTAGGGTAATTGTTGAAGGTCATAAAGGGTTTAGTGTGAGTGCTTGCCTAGAGACTTAGAGTTTGGAGGGTGAGCAGGCTATTCTCAATGTTTTCCCCTGAATATGTATGTGAGTTGATAATAAAGGTAGCATAAGTTTATTCCGTAATAGGCTGCACTAGGATGTATGAAGTGTCCCCATGGTTGTTCTCCATATATTTTGTGGATCCACATGTCTATGTCCAAGAAAGTGGGTGGAGATCAATTATGTATCATTCCGGTGGAAATTAATGAAGGTGAAGTTAATGCATAGTTAGCTTATGCAAATATCTACTTGTTATCCTTGTTAAGCAAGTTTAGGGGTCGAAATTGCTACCGTAAATGTGTTCTGGAGAAGTAGATAGATATAAGAGGCCATTGAAGGCCGAGAGTGTTGTGGAAATAAAATATTTTCTCTTGATCGCTTAGCAGTTGGTTTTTATGTGTGCAGTCCATGCCCAGGTATCATCGTGATAAAGTAGTGTTTGTAATGCTGAGGTTGTTGTCATCGATATATAAATATTATGGTGCTTTATCAAGTTGATGGAGCCACATGGGAAGCGGAAGATGAAATAAAAGAAAAGTATCCCCATCTGTTCGAACAAGTCTAGTAGTGATCGTGCGAACTCTTATCTCTAAGTAAACTAGTATTGTGTTCCATTTGGTGCAGATACACCCCATATCTCCCCTAAATGCTTTACTATTGCAATCCCTCTAGTGGTGTAAGAATGTTACGTGTTGTGATTGTCTAAGTCATGCAAAACTCTTTTTGGTAACTGAAAGTTTATAGGGACTTATGTGATAAGTAAACAACTAATACTAGCGTAGATTGGTAATGATTAATTGAAATGCATGTAGTATGATGAAACGGTTAACTTATATGGGACTCATTGAAGTGACTAATTTATGTGGAGATTGTAGCAAGTGATTGAGTACGTGCAATTGTTGGGGTAATGAATTGTATATCATTTGTAGACGTGATAGGAATTGTGTAATGGTGCTTGGAAATATATTTCGGGGGCTCTCTGACAGGTGGAAATGTCCAAATTACAAAGGAAACTCTGACGAAATTTTCGGAAATCTAGGGAGTTAGCTAAATTTGGGGACTGTCAACCTGTTTCAGGTTGTGAAGAGGAGAAGATTGCACTAAGACTGTTAATAAGTGTACCTTGATACTCATTCGAGGACGAATGATCTTTAGTGGGGGAGGATGTAAGGCCCCATGAAATCCCTAATTGAAAACCCGGATCCCTTGGTGCCAAGTTAGGAGCATGCGTTAGCAATCCATAGCTCGCCGCGGTACGAACCTTTTTGGATTGAATAATGCATTAAAAAGTCAACAATAAGTTTCCAGAAAAATGCAAGAAATACGGTTCAGAATGCGGCTGCAAATCAGGTATGCGGACCGCATATCTGCCGCTGAGTTAGTCAGAATGTTGGTTAAAATTGAAGTCAGCTATGCGGTCGAAAATGCAATCGCATAATCGAAATGTGGACCGCATAGTCGTCGCATATTTTCCTTTAAATTTTGTGAGGGTCAGTTCTGCGGTGCACTTTGCGACCGCAGAACGTGAATGCGGACCGCATTCTTACCGCAGACTGAGTCAGAGTGTCCAGTTTCTGGGGAGCATTTTGCGGTCCATTATGCGGACCGTATGTTTACTCTGCGATCGCAAATGCGATCGCATATTTGACTCGGGGCTCCAATTTTCTAATTTTTAACCCGACTTCTATATCGATATATCTGGTGTTATAGCTCATTTTAAGCATTCTTCTAAGCATTTCTAGAGGGAGAGAGAGGGTTTTTAGAGAGGGAAAGTCTCCCCATCAAATTACTCCATAAGATATGGCTAAATCCTTGAAGAAAATCAAATGAAGACCCCTAGACCTTCATCTCAAAAGGTAATACTTCATCACCCCAACTCTTATTTGTTTTATTCTCAGATATAAGAGGTCACTAGTGAGGTTATTCATGGATATAACAATGGATTCCTTGCATGCGTATCAAACTTTAGAGTAGTGGGAGGTGGTGAATTAAAGTGGGGTACAAAATGATGTAAATTTCTCTCAAAAAAGGGCCTAAGATCACATTGCATCTCTAGGGTTTGTCAATATGCTTGAACCAAGCTAGAGTCTCAATCTCATCTCTAATTCTCGATTTAATTTAAAATTCTTACTTAATAGATCGAAGTGCTAAGAGTTCCGGAAATTTGTAAAAGAGTAAGGAAAGCTTTATTGAGGTATGTATGGCTAAAACCCCCTTTTTATTAGAAATTGAGCTCCGTTGTCATTTACGAAAGTATGGTAAGAGTTGAATTGGCTAGTGTATTGATTGTTATTATGCATTGATTTATTTGCATATATCTATACGTATTCGTGAAGGATGTGCCTCAATGTGAATAATGTACCAATCTTGATAATTAGGGGATGATGAAAAAGTACAGTTATGTGTTGAAATACTAGGGCTATAAGCCAACATCGAAACAAAGAATTATTCGAACTAGCTATGTGCTCACTTACCTGTGATTGCAACTTGAATTATCTTGTGGTATGTGTGTCTATGATCACAACTTGTTAAATGAATATTGAAAAGAGAAACGATGTGATAATGGTGGCCTTGGGTGCCAAGGAAGTGATATGATATGTGTGAAATAAAGATTCAGAGGTGTTGACTAATGAGAATTGAGCAATGCCTAGGCAAGACGACCTAGCCGATCGGGTCGTGATCGGACACCATGCTACACACATGGTGGAAATATGCCAGTATTGAATTCTGAATAAGGGGAAATGGAATATTGATTGAGAGTAATGCCTCCAATGAGGTGACCTAGCCAATTGGGTCTTGATCGGACACCATACCGCACACATGGTGGTGATATGCTGATATTGAATTTCGGATAAGGGAAATGGAATATTGACTGAGAGTAATGCCTCCAATGAGGTGACCTAGCCGGTCAGGTCTTGACCAAACTCCGCTCGAGATGGCGGTGGTATTGAGAACAGTGGTGAACATGTGACAGAAATGCCCTAATCTATGTTTTGGAAATTGTATGAAAGATTATATGAATTGCATCTTTGATTTACCCATGTTATTTACTTGTACCTGTTTGATAGTTCATTCTAGTAAAATGGTGTTTAGTTATACATACCAGTACAATTCAAATGTATTGACGTCCCTTTTGCCGGGGGCGCTACATTCGTGTTATGATTGTAGGTGGTTCTATAGCAGGCACTCCAGTGGCAGTAGCACCTCGTCCACTTTCCGTCAGCTGTGTTGGTGAGCCCCTTTCCCCTCGGGTCCCCGCGTGGCTTATGTCGTTGTTCTTCCCAGAGTCTTATTTTGTATTTGTGTAAGGTATAGTCGGAGCCTTGTTGCCGGCATTTCTGTATTATTCTTCAGTTATATTTAGAGGCTTCGTAGACAGGTTGTGGGTTGTGTTGGGTATTGGAATTAAGATTGAAATATTGGTATTTGGCAATGATTTACAAACTTGTAATATTTTGATATTTATAACTTAAGCTGCTAATGGAAATAAAATGAAATTGTTAATAAAATACTTACTAAGTATTTTTAATGGAGTCCATCTCTTACTTATTTATGAGTTGGGTTGGTTAGTATGTATGAAACCTGCCAGGCTTGCTCGGTTGGATTTACTCGGTTGAGCGCTGGTCGCGCTCCTCGAATTTTGGGGTGTGACAGGCAGTTTCCATAGCTGAGATCGAAGAGTTACCCTTCGATTCGTGTGTAGTGGAGAGGTCAGCATGTTGAGGCAGCTACCTGCGAGTTTGAGTCTGGTATGCGGAGAAGATATCCCTATATTTTAATCGACTCAGGTAATTTTCTATGTTCGTTCGATGACAAACGGATGTTTTAGAGGTGGAGAATGTGATGACCCAAAGGGTCATCTTTTGTTTAAGAATCTGAATCAATGTTTCGAGGACTTGAAAACCTCATTTTCTTTCTCCTTGATTTGCGTGTGCAGTCCGGGCACATATCAGAAAAGCGTTTATGTGAAAAAATTAAGAAAAGATGAATTTTGGCTTTAAAAGATGATTTTGTTGACTTTGGTCAATGTTTTGGATAAACGGACCCAGATCCGTATTTCGACGGTCCCAGAGAGTCCGTAGTAAAATATGGGACTTGGGTGTATACCCGAAATTGGTTTCCGAGGTCCCTAGCCCGAGAATTTTTGAAGAAAATTGTTAATTGAAAATATAATTATTTTTAGAAATTGAATAATGGTTGATATTGTTGGTATCGGGCCCGTATTTTGGTTCTGGAGCCCGGTACAGGTCCTTATAATATTTAAACCTTATCTGTGAAATTTAGTGAGAAACGGAAGTGATTTGATGTGATTCGGACCTTCGGTTGAGAAAATAGGGAGTTTGAAACTATCTTGAAAATTTCATGTGTTTTGATGTTGAATTCATAGTTCTAGGTGTTATTGTGGCGATTTGATCGCATGAGCAAGTTCGTATGATGTTTTAAGACTGGTGTGCATGTCTGGTTTGGAGCCCCGAGGGCTCGGGTGAGTTTTGGATGGGCTACGGAGTGATTTTGGAACTTAGGGAATTGTTGGTGTATCTAGTATCTGTTGCAGGCCTCTGATCTTGCTGTTGCGATATCAGGCTTCGCAAATTGCGAGCCAAACAGGCATGGCAATTGCGAGGTCTTCATCGCAATTGCGAAGAAGGCCTTCGCCAACAGGGTTCGCAAATGCGAACCAACCTTCACAAATGCAACAATAGCAAAAATGCAGCAGGTTAGTAATTGCGATACCTGTCTTGCATTTGCGAGTTTCGCAAATGTGACATCTGCAACTGCGCAAAAAGGGACTTAGACGATATTTTCAATTCATTTCTCAAATTCTCAAACCCTAAGCTTAAAGAGGCAATTTTCTAAAGAGTAGCTCTTCCAACAATCGTAGGTAAATGATTTCTAACTCATTTCTTTCAATCTATTTTATCTTTTTACAAGATTTCATCACAAAATAAAGGAATTTTCATGGGGAAATTGGGTGTTCTTAGAATTTAGGAATTTTGAAATTTGGGGAGTTTGACCTCAAATTGAATATTCCAAAACCAAGTATATATCCGGGCTCGGGGTTGAATGAGTAATCGGATTTTGGTTCGAATTGCGAGTTTTTGACCAAGCGGGCCACGGGTCGATTTTTGACTTTTTGGGGAAAATATTGAAAAATCTATAATTATGCATTGGAATCTGTTTCTTTAGCGTTTATTGATGTTATTAAATTAATTATGGCTAGATACGAGTAAATTGATGGTGGAATCGAGAGATAAAGTGGTGATTGAGATTTGAAATACACGTTGGCTTGAAGTAAGTGTTTGGTCTAACCTTGACTTGAGGGATTAGAAATCCCCGACTTGCTTGCTATGTGAAATACCATGTTTGTGGCATATAGGTGTGGTGACGAGCACCTATGCGTCTCCAAGTTACCTGTTTAGCTTGTTTCTTTCCCCGTTTTCCCTATATATTGCTTTCCTTCCTTAATTGCTATTTGATTATTGATGCTTCCATGTCTAATTTCTTATTGTTAACCGTTTTCTCTATTGAAGTATTATTTGTTTCATAGTTCATTTTATTACCTTGTTGGTTTGTGCTGCTTATTGGTGATTCATGGTACACTTAGTTGGTCTCGCTGTGTGGTTCTAACTGGTGAAGTTTTTTAGTTGTAGTGATTTTCCATTGTGTTGGTTCGAGGAATAAGTATTGTGGAGGATTTGAGTTGATTTGTGAAACACTTGTCTTGATCTTGTGATTGGTGTTGTTATATATATATATATATATATATATATATATATATATATTAGGATCCAGATTCACGCCACAACAAGGAGTAATAAGGGTGGACAAGTGGTATCGGGTTGCACACCGTAACAGGAGAAATAGCGGTAATATAGTGAGGAGTAATAATGGTGGACTAGTAGGAACGGGTTGCACGCCGTAACAAGGAGTAATAAGGGTGAATATTTATACTATTATTGATGATATGGGGGGATCGAGATGCTCGCCGCATCAATTATTGTTTATGCATTCATTTCTGTTGAGATTCATTACTGTGATGTTGAAACTCCATTAAGGATTGATTATAGCTGAATATTGGTAGAACAACTAGGTTCCATATTTAATTAATGCAAGTTTCAGTTGTATTTCATTCTGCATTTCCTTTCTGTTTTAGTATAAACTGCTGCAGGTTATATATGTTGTTATGCCTCTCTATAGCCTTGTCACTACTTCGTCGAGGTTAGGCTCGATACTTACAAGTACATGGGGTCAGTTGTACTGATACTTGTGCAGATTCTGGAGCTAGTACTGATCAAGAGGTTGGTTGTTGTTACTGCACTTTGGAGACCCGAGGTAGTCCTGCAGGCGTTTGCAGGCCCTGACCTATCTTTACTTCATCTCTGTTTTATTTTTCTCCAAAATAGATGTATTTTCCTTCAAACCATTACTTATGGTATTCGTAGACTGTTCCTGAGTTGTGACACTGATTTCTAGGTGGTATCTATTTTGGGTTTCATTAGTAGCATAAAGATAATCATTTAAATTGTGTACTTCCGCTTTTATTTCTGTTGATTTATTTTTGTTAAGTTCTAATTATAAAAAGACAAAGGAAAAATAGTAAAATATTCTGTAACATTGGCTTTCCTAGTGAGTACAATGTTAGGCGCCATCACGGTTCCGACGGTGGGAAATTCTAGTCATGACAATAGGAGGTTTAAAGCCTAAGGTAAAAGGATATGTATAAACAAAGGAATAATCAGTTTAGTATGAAATTATTGTTTGGTTAGAACCAGGGATTAAAATTGGAAAGTAGGGTTTTGCAATTACATTCTCTTCGAACCAGAGCAAGAAGACCAGTGGTAATCAGAGTTGGGTAACGATCGGCACGATCAAGGGAAGCAGCCATAGATTAGACTTGACTCCTCCTGGATTCACTATCAGTCACAAAGGATAGCTCCTGAGGGAAGATCTCATCAGCAGTGGGTTCACATAGGGCTTACCTTAAATCTTTATCTTTAGAAGAAGACCTTGGGGTTGCACAAGCTCTAGGTCTAGAAGAAGATGGTTTGGAAGCACTACCTTGAGAAGAGGAACCACGGTTAGAAATTGAACTGAGGATACGTAATCTACCACCTCTTCTACTCCTAACAGGGACAGTTGAAGGGGGAAGTTCATCAACAATTACTACTTTACGAGGATTAGGAATTAATGAAGCCATAATTAACTAGAGAAACACAAGAAAAAGATGCAGAACGAAATAAGACAAGACAACTAATACTTTAGAAAATCGGAAAAAGGGTTAAGTATTTATAGGAAGGCACGGCTATTGAGGTCATTTTGAGGCGTCATAATGGAATCGTCAATTCGTGACTGATGCGGTTGCAGGAAAATCCTAAAAGACGTTGAAGAACTGAAGAACCAATTGTCAAAAACCACGTGGCATGATCATTTAATAAAAGTGATGAACGTCATATCGGTTCAGAATAGGTATGATTATATTCGAAAACAGCGGCAGAGAATTCCCGCCATAAAAACCTTCCACTTCCTCGAATATTCAATAGAGAATATTCAATAAATTGGGGGGACTATCTGTATTGATGATGAAAAAGAGCTACACGTGGAATATTAGACTGTTGACATGGCATAACACGTAAGGGCATTAATATAGCAACATGTGACAGTCTTATTTGAAAGAATAAGGAAAGGCACGAGAGGAAAACACGCACGAGATAGTACCGATCCTAACAACCGGCAAAGACTGAATCGAGACAGTAAAAAGGGTAGATTCATGAATCTTCAATTAATGAGGAGCAGAATCAGAATCATTACAGAATCTTGTGGACAGTAACGATTACCAATT
Organism: Nicotiana glauca; assembly: GCA_026770625.1. Classification (NCBI taxonomy): domain Eukaryota; kingdom Viridiplantae; phylum Streptophyta; class Magnoliopsida; order Solanales; family Solanaceae; genus Nicotiana; species Nicotiana glauca. Next base: position 1,139 of record MU779302.1, on the reverse strand, counting down.
ATAACGGGTCATCAGTACCATTAAAGCTCGTAATGATTTAGCCATAAATGGAAAGAAACATTATATGTGTAAACCTCTATATAAGAGGAGAAAATTTCATTTGTAATGAGATCAGAAACAATTTTGGAATATATTTACATTACTTTTCTGCTTTTCTCGAAATTCACTATATTGACTGTGCAATCAATTATTTTCTTATTTATTCTTGTTATTTCTCCTTTGATACCATTGAGAAACTGAGGCAAAACGTGGTTATCAGAAGTCCATTTCCTTCTAAAATTTATGTTTGGTCTCCGTATCAGCAAATTGGAGGTGATGATGAATTCGATTTAAACATCTATAGATAATTGGTTCTGACAGTAATTTGTGCTTTCTAGCTTTGAAGCATATCTAGACTCATGTCATTAAAGAATGTATTACTACTTTGATTCTCATTTTCCCTAATCAGGATCAGTGCTGTTTCTTTCATCAAGGCCAACAAAGAAAACTCCGTCGTTGTCTGAAGAATGTGGTGCCTCATTATTTCAGTCAGTAAAACTTGATGCATAAACTTCTTATGCAAACTTTGCGAAAAGGATGAATCAAATACTGATGTTACAACTAATAGCCTATTTGACTACGCTTTCTTTTTTGCGAAAATTACTTTTTCTTGGCGCGAAAGTTACATTTCCAAGTTAAGATGTTTGGTCAAATTTTTTTTAAAAAAAAAAGATTTTTCAGTAGAGGAGAAACAATTTTTGAGAAGCAGAAACGAGTAGTTTCTCTCCAAAAGCATTTTTTTAAAATCATTTTTGAGAAAAATACACTTAGAAGCATTTTTAAAAGCTAAGCTAAACACTACTTAATGTTTAAAAGTGCTTTTCAAAACGCAAATTACTTCTCACCAAAAGTACTTTTTTAAAAAAACACATTTAAAAATAAGCTAGTTTTAAAAGTTTGGCTAAATGGGCCGTAAAACAAAAGGCAAATTTTGAAGTTAATGCTTAAATGTTTGAAAGCTTTGCTAACGAAGTGAAAAAACAGCATCTGGTTCAAAGACGAAGTAAGAGTACATCTTCCATTGCCTTTTTGATAATAGGTGAATTTGACTATAATCACGCCCTAAATAATCACATTTTTATGTTGTTTTGATGATATAT
>MU779299.1:141506-199485 GCA_026770625.1 Nicotiana glauca | reverse complement strand
CTCTCTCTCTCTCTCTCTCTCTCTCTCTCTCTCTCTCTCTCTCTCTCTCTCTCTCTCGGTGGGAATTATGATAAGATCATGATGAGCCAAGTCGATGAATCGGGTCTCATACTGAGTAACAGTTATAAAACTCTACTGGAGACGCTCAAACTACCTCCGATAGGCCTCTCTCTTAGTGATAGGGAGGAACTTCTCCAAAAATAGCTGAGTAAACTGCTCCCAAGTCAAACCGGTGATCTGGCTGGTCTCCACCAAGTCTTGGCGGATCCAGATAAGCGAAAAGTAGCAAAGTTGACCCCATTGGTCTCCACTATCCCCATGTTCCTGAGAACCTCATGACAGCTATCTAGATAATCCTGGGGATCCCCAGAAGATGCACCGCTGAAAGTAGGAGTGAAGAGCTTGGTGAACCTGTCCAATCTCCACAAAGCATCAGTAAACATAACTGCTCCATCACTAGTCTGGGCTACCACACCCGGCTGAACTGCTCCAACTAGGGTTGTTCATTCGGATCAGATATCCAAAATTCGAACTGATCCATTCAATTTCAAATTTTAGATTCTGGATCGGATTTTGGATTGTGTTTATTAAAATTATGGATTTCTGATTAAATTTGGATTGGTATATTTTAATCCGATCCGATCTGAAATCCAAAATTATTAGGTATGTATAAAAACTACACTTTAATTTCGGATAGTCGGTACTTTCTTTACATCTTCCTCTAGGCTATTACCATAGTACTCTCATAATTGCATAAACATGAATTTTTCTTAATGTATTGCCCCTTTTACAAAGAAATATACATATTAATTTGCAACTTTGTGGCATAATAATACGATCTGAAATCCAATCTGATCCAAACTTTAAAATTCGATTTGATCCGATTCAGATTCGGATTACATTCTCTAGAATCTGAAATCCGAAATTCGAATTCGAAGTGTGCTAAATCTGATCCGTGCACAACCCTAACTCCAACTGGCTGAGCTGCTGGAGTTTGAAACTATGGAGAAATCTGCTCTGGAGTGCGAATAGCAAGAGTCTTGGCTCCTCCTCCAACCTGAGAGGTGGTTGGTGCTACAGGAAGCAAGCCTGCCCGTGTGACACTCTCCATAAGGCCCACTAGATAGACCAGAGCATCCTAGAGTATCGGGGTAGCAATAAACCCCTCTAGGACATGAACTGGGCCCACCGGAACTGTCTAGGTCAGAACCTCATCATCAAAGTCAACCTGAGGCTCCGCCGCTAGTGCTGCTGCTCTAGGCTGAGCTCTACCCCTACCTCGGCCTCTAGCACGGCCTCGCCCTCACCCTCTCCCCCTCGTAGGAGATGCTTCTGGGGGTTCGGGCTACTGGTCAGCGGATGAGGAAGCGCACGTTCTACGACATCTGTAAAAGAATAGAATAGAAATTCAATCAATATTGAGAAACCAAATCGCACGATAGGATTGAATAGATGTGAAATTTTTCCTAACTCTGTAGCCTCTAGAGGATAAATACAGACGTCTCTGTACCGATCCCTCAGACTCTACTAAGCTTGTGTGTGAACTGTGAGACCCATGTAACCTAGAGCTCTTATACCAACTTATCACGACCCGGATTTCCCACCCTCGGGAGTCGTGATGGTGCATACCATTGTGAGCTAGTCAAGCCGACTACTCAATAAATTTACCTTTTCCCCATTTTTATCCTTTAGCAGTTGTGAGCAATAATTTGAATACAACGAAAATTATAATAAGCGGAAGAACACAATAAAACTACTAAATGTCCAATACAACTATTTAAGCAAGTCTACCCAGAACTGGAGTCACAGCTTCACAGATAGTCTAAGAATACTACAAACAAGGTCTGAATGAAATACAAAGTTTGTCTCTGAATAAATAAAAACAGTAAGAGATAAGATAAGAGGAGACGCCAAGGCCCGTGGACGTCCACATGACTACCTCGGGTCACCTGTGTGGATTGAAGACAACACCCTCACTGCTGTCCAAATGCTCAGGTATCGGTATCTGCACATAGTGCAGAGTGTAATATCAGCACAATAGACCCCATGTGCTGGTAAGTGCCCAGCCTAACCTCGGCAAAATAGTGACGAGGCTAGGACAAGACTACCAAATAAACTTGTGCAGTTGAATCATATATATAGGAAATAGAAAAAGATAATAACAATTAAAGTTGGGCGGGGGAAATATGCTACGAGGAGTAACAGATAAAACAGAACAATTGTAGAGAAACATAAGAAATGCCCTAAAACAATTACCAGCAAAATAAGGAAATAGAAGAACATGTACACACATAATACCCTTGCAGGCGTGCAACCCGATCCCATTTTATATGATACCGTTGCAGGCGTGCAACCCGTTCTGATTTCTTATATTACCGTTGTGGGCGTGAAACCAGATCCCATTCCACATATCATTGTTGCAGGCATGCAACCCGCTCCCATTTCACATATTACCGTCGCAGGGGTGCAACCCGCTCCCATTTCACATATTACCGTTGCAGGCGTGCAACCTGTTCCCATTTTTTTTATTAAGACCAATCAACAGAATCCCAGCAAGGGAACAATAATGATAATAATATCCCGGCAAGGGAATAATGATGATAATAACATCCCGGTAAGGGAACAATAATGATAATAACATCCCGGCAAGGGAACAATAATAAGAATCCTCATATGAAGCACAATAAACCACAACGGAGGCATAATAATTACAATACAAGACTCACGGGCATGCTGGACACTGATTTATAGATACTCGTCACCATGTATATACACCGTACTCCACAATTAACACGTAGCAAGTAAGACTCGCCTCCTAATCCCTCAAGCTAAGGTTTGACCAAACACTTACCTCGAACTTCCACGGCCAACTCAAACCTCAATCACCGTTTTTCCTTTTGAATTTGGCTCCAAATCAATCGTATCTAGACATAATCGACTTAATAACATCAATAAACGCTAAACAATTCAATTCCAATGCTTAATTATAGATTTCCTATCATTCTTCCCAAAAGTCTAAAAATTGACCCCAGGCCTACTTGTTCAAAACACGAGGTTCAGACCATTATCCGATCGCCCATTCACCCACGAGCCCGAATATGTAATTAGTCCCAAAATTCGACACCAAAATGAGGTCTAAATACCAATTATCCAAAAAGCCCTAACTCTATCCAAATCCCTAATTTTGTACCCTTAAGAACATGATTTAGGACTAGAAATCTAATGGGTGTTAATGGAAATTGAAGAAAATGTGTCTAAGATTACATACCTATGAATTTTTGGTGAAGTTCCCTTTAAAAAATCGCCCAATTTGGAGTTTGGAAGAAGAAGCTATGAAATTTTTGTTAAGTCCCGTTTTTTCTTCTGTTTTAAAATCACTTTAGGCCTAGGTGACCTTCGCGTTCACGACCATAGACTCGCGTTCGCGGAGCTTTGACCCCTCGAGACTTTGCATTTGCGGGCCAATGGTCACGTTCTCGTAGAATAAGTGAGAACACCCTCCCCCCAGGCCAATTGCCTTACGCGTTCGCGAGTGCCAGGACACGTTCGTGAAGGGTACTCCCCCCAGCCTCGCGTTCACGTCTTAGGCTTCGCGTTCGCGAAGAAGAAAACTGGCACTTGGGAAATTTTCCTTACGCATTTGCGAGTGGGACCGTGTGAACGCGAAGGAAAAAACCCCTATGCACTGAACAACAAAAAACCTGCAACTTTCATAAGTTCAAAAACCTCCCGAGACATATCCGAAACTCACCCGAACCTTCGAGGATTCAAACCAAACATGTACACTACCTCAGAAACACCCTACGGACTTACTTGTGCATTCAAATCACCGAAATAAAATCAACAACTATGAATTTAGTACCAAAATCATGAAATCATATAAGAACTTCCAACTTTCCATTTTTTTCTCAAATACGGTCCGAATCACGTCATTTCCAGTCCAATTCTTTCCAAATTTCCTAGACTCATCTCAAATCACATATAAGACCTGTACCGGGCTCCAGAACTGGACACTATTTTAGCTGCCTATTTCTTTACTTATACGCCTCATTCTTCTTCTTTTCCACTTTAGAGTTCCACAAACTCTCTAAACTTCTTTGCATTCAACAATTTCTTGCTTTCACTTTTCTTTAATCGTATTCTTCAGAGAACTTCTATTACCTTCTGCTGATCATGGCTTCTTCCTCCAAGAACTCAGACTCTCTTAAAAACAAAAATACCCCATTGTTGTTGGCCCTCCTATGGTCCAGAAGACTCGGAACAACCAAGGAATTCGAAGAGAAGTAACTTTCTACAAGTTCACATACATGGTTTGTTGGCGTATACCCTTCTTCCATCCGGCCTTCTAACATTCCTGTTGTGAATGAGGATTGTGATTATCATGATCTAAACATCACCACTCCCGAACTAATTGATCGAGTATATCATCCCAGCTACAACTTCATTTTTCCTTGAGTCATGGACTCATACACGTAAGTTTAAAGCCCGTCTTTTCTATGAAGAAAGGTTGTTTCATATTGTTACTGATCCTTCTCTTTTCACTATTTCAATAACTCGGCGGACACCGCCAAAGGTTGAAGGCTTGGACCAGTGGGTCCAAAATATTATGGACATTACCATGCCTAATACCTGTTAGTGGAAAGAATTAGCCCACAAATACGAGTTGAGTGCCAAAAATCATGGTAAGTTGGCTCGTGAAACTAATTTTGTCTTTATCTCATTTTTGTGTACAAGAAAATTGGTTAACTTCTTTTTCCATTGAATACATGTCTTCCACGGGGCTCTGTTATAATACCCGAGGAGGATGTTTTAGCTAATCATATAGAAGCTGCGAGGCTGCTAAAGGAAGCCTTCACCCGAACACGTTCTACTGGATCTGCTTTTGGTGCAAATGCTTTCGCTTGGAGTCCTCGGCCGGAGAGCAAGCAACCAAAAAGAAGGCATACTTCCTCGGCTGAGGGAAAAAATAAAAAGGTGAAGAAAGTCTTACCCGAGCCAGTTGTTGTCACTATGGTGATTGATGATGATAGGAAGCCAGTAGTGATCGAAGGGGATTCCCTACAAAGGAGACAATGACCTTTATCAGCTCATCAGAATCTTCAATCTGAAGAGCTTATAACCCTAACCTGTGACGATGACCAAGTGCTTGGGGAGAGTGTGATTTAGTGGAGAATGCCAATTCTCCCTTTCCAGTCACAATTGCTTCTCCCGGTACTATGAGGCTGAGTACCATGCCTCTTCCGTCTTTGGTTGATGATCAACCTACAACCAACATTGCCTTGGCCATAGCTTCTTCTCAACCCACAATACCATCAACTTCATCTCCTTCCACGTCGGTCATCCCTTCGTCACCAGCAACTATTATATCACCCACACAGGTTGCGGACACTCGAGATATAGGTGTCAAATGGGCCGGTTTAACCCGTTACCGTACCGGCCCAGACCGGTACAAACCGAAATCGGAACCGGCCCGATTTATAGGGGCCGGGTGGGTTGGGTAGAGGGGTTAGGCCGGGTTTGGGTGGGTTTTGTTTTAGATCCGGTTAACCGGACCCGACTAACTCGGTTGGCATGAACAGTGCCCAAATCGGTTAGCCCGGACCGGAACCGGCCTGGTTTAACGGTCAATTTTTTTTGATTTTTTAATTACAAAGGGGGGCCACTATCCGTTGGAGGGCCAGAATATATCCGTTGGCCAACAGATTTTTTGCAAAAATGGCCATTTTTTATTTAACTTTTTGTTTTTAACAATTTACAAAATTAAACTTTTTAAAATCTATAAATAACCCCCTCACTTCTTCATTTCTTCACTCAAATTTCATATCTCAATCTCAATTCTCTCATTCTCAACTTCTCTCATTCTTGAATTTGTAAGATTTCATCTTCTAATTTTATAATTTTTATTTGGCTCTCCTTTCGTGAATTTAATTTATCGGAATTTGTCATTTGGAATTTGAAGTTTAAAGTTCAAAATTGATATACTTGCTTGACGTTTGTTCGTGGTAACATCGAAATTGCGTAGTCAAGTGTTCAATTTATTGTCCAATTCGGTACACTCCCTCCAACTCTTTCTCTTCTTTAATATTTTAATTGCATATTTATTTTTTGGTTATACTTTAATTTTTACAATATGTTTAATGCTGGCTAAAGAGCTTGTAGAAAAGTTACTAGTGGGGGAAATAAAAAAAGAGATAGTTCTTCAGCATCTGGTAGTAATAGTACCCCAATTTCTCTTGTTCCCGAAACATCGCCTAATGATAATATAGATTATGAACAATTACAAGAAGATTTTGGAATAGAAGATAATGAATTAGGAATGGAAGATGAGATACCAAATACACCTACTAGTGCTGGAGTTGCTAGTGTTGGAGTTGCTACAAGGGGTGGTGGTCATGGCACTAGTAGTAGACCTCCTGTGGCTCCGAGTACTAATCGTAGAAAAAGAAGTAAGGTTTGGAATATTTTTGAAATAATTGAAGGTAGTGATAGAGTTAGATGCAAACTTTGTAAAGGTGATTTTAAACATTTGACTGGAGGAAATTTAGGGGGAACTGGAACGCTTAGTAGATATATGAGAATTTCACATCCCATAGAATGGGGCTGTGATGGTGAGGATACTCAAGCAACTATTAACCCTACTACTGGAGGATTTATTAAATATGATAAAATGAAGGATCGTGAGGAGTTAGCAAAAATGATTGCTTTAGGTTGTCTACCTTTCTCTTTTGCTTCTTCGTCCTATCTTATTATGTATATTCAAAGGATTTACAATCCTTTATTTAAAGGTATCCCTAGAAGTACTTGTAGAGCTGATATCTTTAGACTTCATGGACAATATCAAACATATTTACGTTATTTGTTTAGCCACCTTCCTTGTAGAGTTTCTCTAACTTCTGATATTGGCCATGCTGTTAATGGACGTGATTATTTGACTATTACATGCCATTGGATTGATGATAGTACTTGCATGCAAAAACGTATTGTCGCATTTAGATATGATGAAGATCAGAGTCATACTGCTGCCTTTATAAGTACTACTATTTGTGAAGTTGTTGAATTTTATAATCTCAACCAAATAGTATTATGTATGTCTTTTGATAATGCTTCTAACAACAATGCCGCAATTTCATTATTAAAAATGCATTTACAACCACCTCTTACTGAAAATTTTCATGTTAGGTGTGCATGTCATGTTTATCATTTAATTGTTAAAAGTGGTCTTGATTTATTTTCAAATGAGATAACTCATGTTAGAAGAGCAGTTGGTATTATTCAAGAAAATAATAGACAATCTAGAATAAAGGAATTTAAGAATAAGTGTATCCAATATAACCTTCAATCCCGATTCATGCCAGATGAAATTACTACTAGATGGAACTATACATATATATTTTTAAAAGTTTGCTACAAATATAGATTTTCAATAACTGAAGGTGCTAATACGCATTGTACTGATCCAAGCCGTATGTTAATAACTTCTACTTGGGAGGTAATTAATGATGTTGTTAACTCAACAGTAGCTATATAAAATTTTTACATAAATTTTATATAGCTACTGTTGAGTTTTCTGGAGCTTATTACCCTACTATTACTATGGCTTTAGTACATATAGCGGAAATTTCTTTTCTACTCTTTGAATTTAAAAAGAAAGAAAATTACAAAGATGTTGTAGAAAAAATGCAAGCAAAATTCAAAAAATATTTCTTTCCAATTCCTCCGATTTACTTAATTGGTGCTGTTTTAAATCCTTCTATTAAAATGTCTGATTGTCACCAGTTATTGAATATTTTATATACTTATATGGAGATTGGAGAAACTGAAACTACAAATTTATATGTTTCTATGAACAACCTAAATGATAATTTACAGCAATTATATAATTATTATGCAAATGTAATTGATAATGCTGCTTCTACTGTAGACAATGTTAATCCTACTATGCAATGTAGCACTTTTGCTACTGTGAATGACGAAGAAGGCTTTGATGATAGTATTAATATTTTTTCTACATTTTCTAACACTCAAACAAGTTGCAGGAACATTGATGAACTTCAATTCTACTTGCAGAAGCAAAAGGAGCCTCGTACAAAGGATTTTTCTCCGCTGGGATGGTGGCAAGAGAATGGAAAGCAGTTTCCTGTTCTTTTCGCAATGGCTCGGGACGTGCTGAATGTGCCAATTTCAATTGTTCCATCGGAGAGTGCATTTAGATAAGCAAGAATGGAAACAATGCTTTGGAAGTGTTAGTATGCTTCAGAGATTGGATTAGATCGGAAAGAAGAAATCAAGGACGTGAAGATGTTGATAGCCCAGAAGACGAAAAACTTGGAGATATATTAACACATGGTAACCCATCCGAATTTAACACTCCAGAAGAAGGCCAATCAGTTCATAATGATTATGAGGAACTTAGTAGGGCAATGCAAAACCTTTGAATTTACTTGTTAACAATGTAAACATTTGAATTTGTAAGTTTGAAATTTGAATTATGAAATAAAAGTAGCACTTGCATTAAGTGCAATTTTTTCTCATCTACCTTGTATTCTTTAAATTAATACGAAGTATTAATATAACTTACAAATTACAATAGTTATACAAAATTCCAAAAAAATAAATTAAAAATATAGTAAACCCGGCCCGTATAACCCGTAACCCGTACGGTTCAATTTTTTCCCGGATGAACCCCAACCCGTTAAACCCGTTAAGACATAACCCGTAACCGGCCCGGACCCCAACCCGTACCGGTTCAATTTCCACGGGCCCGGACCGCCCCGACCCACCAGCTTAACACCCATACTCGAGAGGATAATGTCTGTTGATACTCAAATTTTCCCAAAAATATTTTTAAATTGCATATATACCTTCAAAATCATGCGTTAATAGCAATTGGTATTTTCCACAATTTTCCTATATTTTTATTAATTTATCCAACATTTTTATTTCCAATAAATAGTCACAAATGGCATTAAAAGTGATTTCAAAAATATTTATTGATTCAATTTATTATTTATGATCTTATTTGAATCAAATTATTTCATAATTGGCCAAATTTATAACTTTTGGCTATAATTGCAATAACTTTGTAGCTATAGCCCAATCATATGATTTTATACTATTTTTGACCGAAATTAATCATTTGTATTTTTTAATACTAAGTCATCTTTTTAAACTATTTTCTATGCATATAATTAATTTCATACAATTACCAGCTATTTTTGTAAATTGTTTAATTGAACAAATAGCCCCATTTTATTTCAATTATAACCTAGTTAAATCAGCCCCAAAACCCAATTAAACAAGCCCAAGACCCACGCCCAAACCTAAATCATACTCGACCCAATTCCGCTCAAATCCTGGCCGTTGATCATTTCTGATCAATGGTCCAGGTTAATTCTTTCCTTAATTAACCTAATAGATTATCCCCCTCCCAAACCCTTATTTTTCTCTCTTTCACTCCGCCGTTACACTCTCTCATTCTCTCTCAATCCCTCTGCTAAACCTAAGCTTCTACTCGCCGGTCATTGGCTCACTGGTATCAATGGTGGTTCCACCACCACCCCTAGCCGCCATGGCTCTCCCCCCATGCCGGATTATTGCTACCCTAAGGCTCTTGAGGGACTAGTGGTCGTTCGACTCACACTTAGGGTCTGTGCTCACCGTTCTTAGGCCACCCTTGGCCCGTCTAAGTAAGATTTTTTATTTTCCGGCTAGATCCATGGCTTCTAAGCCGGAATCTCTCCATCTATGGAGTATCTCTCTCTAAAACTCTAACTCATCTCTCGGCTCTTCAGATCTACCATAGATCTGTGTGTATTTTGAGTTATTTTTGTTGTTTTCTATGATAACCTCTCCGATTTTTCAAAATGCCTTTTCATCTTCGAACTAGGTTTCGTAACCCCTTTTCAAAATGTTTTTTCTTCAAATTTTTAGTATTATTATATGATTTCTACCATGTTTAAGCAGTTTATTTCAGTTTTTCCTTTTATTTGATTCATCATGTTGAAAACTCTAATTATTTTGGTTTTAATTCGGGTTTTTGAAGCTATCCTTGCTCATCTGATTTGTATGTGTACCTGTTTCTCATGCATATGTTCTAAGTTCTATGATTTTCTACCTCCTCGTGTTCATTAGGGTTTCTTGTTTTGCTTCTCCCGCCTATATTATGTCTACTTTGTTTGATTGTTTGTGGTGATTTCTTCTAATCAGTATTATTTTTAGTTAAATCCCTGATCTCTTGTGAGTTATACCTTTTACTGGTTTCCGACTTATAAATCATTCTCTTACCTTATTACATGATTGACTATGTTGTTGATTGATTCTTATGTTGTTTCCTTAATTAGAACATTATGAATTTAGCCTCAATCGTTTACCCTATACCTGTTGTATTTGAAGTTTGTCCTTATTGGTCGTACACTGATTTCTTTTCTTATTTTGTTATAAACTCCTTAATTAAGGGGAAGTAATTACATTGATTAGTACATAGTTCCATAATTATTGCTGAATTAAGATTCTTACTTTTTTTTTTACATGTTTTCAAACTATATATACATACCCTCTCATTAACACAAAACACGAATATTGGTTAAAAAATTCTCTCACACACACTCAAACTTTATGCTCTAACCGGCAACAAGCCAAGGCTAACTACTGTGCTCCCCTATTCTTCACTTTGTGTTTATTCTCTCTTTAATGGTATGTCCATATTTCAATTCTAGTTCCAAAACCAATATGTTTCATTTGTTGCTTCAGCTTATCATGTTTCTGACTTGTTTCTATCTATGGTTCTATTGTTCAATATGTAATTGACATGTTCACATTATTGTTTCATCTAGCATGCTAATTCTACTCCCTTGGTAGCTTGTTTCAATGTGACGCTATCCTGCTTTGAATATTTGTCTACTTATGGTCCAGTTTTGATTTGCACCATACTTTGCAAACTGATTTGTCACTTTAGATGTCTGATTCTATGGTTGTTTCTAAAATCCACACTATGTTGATATCACTAGCCATTTCCTAATCCCACACACCCTCACAAAGATTGTTATGCTCCTCTAACTACGTGTTTACCTATGTGTTCCCCAAATTCCTTGACCCCATGTTTGTGGTTGCTGAACCTACTTTGGTTCTATGATTTCTGGTTGTGTATGAGCCTGTTTTAGGGTGCTATGCTTGGACTGTTGCTTACAACTTCACTTCCTTTTCAAAACTATATATGTTGTCTTTTACAAAACTATTTCAAACAGGACCCTTTTCAAATTGTTTCCCTGCTTAAATCTTTTCAAGCACTCTCACATCTACTCTTAGGTTTTAAGTTTTGACCCTCTAATGTATGACCGCTTAGGGATCCCTATGAGATCCCTCTGAACTCTGATACATTAAAGCTGGTCCTTCCACACTGCACTTACTCTACTATGACTATGAAATCTAGGTGTGAGCACTACTCGGGATCCCTTGAGGTCCTTAGGGAACTCTGACATACCCGAATTATGTGAAAGACTGTCTGTCATTGGAAACTTTGGAAACTTTGGAAATTTGGGCCTACTTGTTGGCTCCCTATAGAGTAATGATCATGCTCACCTGTGTCTATTAAAAGACTAAGTGGTCGTTGCAAATATAATCCGGGGTATTATGCCCGGAGTCGAATCCCACAGGTAATTAACGGATCAAGAAAAACCTTTAAAGTACTAAATTCTTATTAGTCAACCTTCTTAAACTTTGTGAATAACAAGTGGTGTTATGGTCGCTACCATAGCTAACAGAATCAATAAAATGAATATTAACTAACACGCAGTTGTAGACAATTGGAATAATTGTATAAGGTAATGGTTTCCCCTGTTGTTGATTTCCTTAGTTGGATATTTCTTATAGCTTTGATTTAGTTGCCTCTATCAATTATGAACTCTCCAGCTATCATAATGCTCTCTCAAGTAATTATGATAATTTACTAGACGCACTCTCTCAAGCTACACTAGCTAGATTCGCATTACAATTCACTTAGATCGCACCCAAGGTATCATTATCTCTACTCCAACCTCTAAACCCTCGGTTATGACTCTCGCCTATACTCCGGGAGTAATGTTGTTCAAATAATTACCTAATTATGCACTCTCTCTCAATCAGATACATAATAAATAGGAATGGCTAATTGAGGATCCTTTCAATTAACCAAAATCAAAATGTAGTTGACCAAATAGAGATTAACAACCAACTCAAAACTCTATTAATATAACAACAAGTTCATCCCCAACGGGTTCACCTAAAACATTATATTAAAATAGTTAGCTACTCATAATAATGATAAATCATCACAATAATCAAATTCATTACAAATCATAAAAACAAAAGGAAGAAGAGAAGAACTTGATGTAGAATATTCCTCCTTGCCTCTTGCCTTTCCTTTTTTTCTTCTCTCAGCTATCAAAAGTTGCACACTACACCTTTGGGCGAGCTTGATCTTCTATAGGTTAAGTGAATTTGCCCCCCAGATTTCCAAATTTACCCCTGAGAATTATCTTTCGGAACTGGGCTAGCGCGGCCGCGCTAAGGGCCGCGCTAGTATCCTATCATTCCGCCTCGACCATCTAGACTAGCATTAGGTCGCGCTAGTCTAGGCCTTCATTTGGTCGATTCTTTTTCTCGTCTTCTCGCTTACTCAGCTCCTAGGGGTCTTTCTTGTTTAAATGTAGCTCCAATCATAACTTTAAGGCCTCATACAAGCTCCTCATTCCTGCAACACAATTTAGAGCTCATTTTCATCATTTAATTATATTAGAGCATTGAAACATAATCAAGCTGGGGAAAAACAATTGTCAAATGACATAAATCTAGCCTAATATCAACACCCCACACTTAAATCTTTGCTAGTCCTCGAGCAATCCACCACCCTTTATAGAGGTTCCTTCACTAAGCATTCTTTCCTAACGCATCACACCAAGAACAAATAACATGAGTTACACCTAGTAGTGAACAATCCTAGCCTCAAAAGTTGACTCTCACGTGCCGTGCAATATTCATACTTTCTCAAGCTACTCTACACAGAAGTCAAGACTTGCCTTTTCTTCATGAATCATATGCCCTCACATTCACTCAAGAGAGTAGTTCTACATATAATGATATTTAGAACAATTATTAACTTAGATAGATGAAATTCACTCACTCTCAAAAAGAACATTCACATGTCACAAAGATGCACCATAAGCTTGCCCGTCGTGTACTGCTCTACTAATTGAGCGCACTCAGTCTAAGATCAATAGGACTTCACTTGGTTGTAATGTAGGATAAGGGACGGGTAGGATATATTTAGGCATAGTGACTAACCTCCCTAAGCACTTTTTACTACAATTACATTAGCAATCAAAACCATACCTCTGTCAACCAAACATTCCACCACCATTCTTTTATTTATAACAACCTCATCCATTAGGTGCAATTATAACAAACCACCACTTCTCAACCACTATATTTATTTACAACATACACATATATTTTTTTCGTGGTGCTTCTTCTTTTATGTGACAAAAATTCTACATCTTGTTTTTTTTTTCCGATTTCAATTGTTCAACTCAAAAACCAAACCACCACCCCTTACTTTTGCCTTTGCATACTTATCAATACCATTCAAGTGCTTATGGGAGAAAAATGGGTTCAAATAGCAGGCTATTCAAACAATTAGGTAAGGCTCGAAATGTGGTTGCTAAAGAAATAGGCTTATAGGCTCAACGGGGTTAACTAAGATGTATTGCAGTTAGGTGAGTTTACTTTATAAGTCCGGCTTAACAAGGAATTGCCTATATCACTTCTAAGACTTAATGAAACTACTATTTCGCGTTGCAAACACACAAGGCAAGTTCTAAGCATCAAATGTTAATCATGGAATACAGTAAACTCACACACATGGCACATGACTCATTCCAGATTGGCTTATCAAGACATTCTCTTCTGAGTATTTAAGTCAGTGACAAATATACAATTTAAGGCACTTTAGCAAGAATCAACTACTCGGACTAAGTGTTACACTCTAGTGTTTATTGTGTTCAGGTGTATCAGCGCTAGAGGCTTTTCTTTTCAAATTCAGCACGTAGCCCATTAATCCTAATTTAAAAACTAAAAAGAAAGCAAAATGAACAAAAACTGCCTATACTCGATTTAAGTTAAACCCTTGGAAAAGAACCGTGGCCTAAAGAAAAACTAAGGGGGAGTTACTACACTACCTAAAAGGAAAATAAACAAAAAATCTTTTTGGAATTTTCTCTAAACTAACTTCCCTCAAGAAAATTATCTAAAGTATCTGTCATCAGGAAGAGTCTGCATTTTTTTTAAGATTAGTCCAAGCCGCTTACCTAATGAACTCTTACTCTATCACCAAAGCAACCAAAACAATCAAAACAAAATAAAACCAACAAAAATCAAATATTCAAAGGTTACAATTACATATATACAATGAAGTATCCCCACCCCACACTTATAATGAAGACATGTCCCCATGGCTTGAAAAGTTAAAGAATAGCGAGGTAGAGGAACTTCCTTGAAGGTTCACTCCTGGTCGGAGACGGTGTCTGGGTTCACGTTGCACGCGCGGCCCAGAGCTCTCAACCAGCCCAAGAACTTCTTTTCAGATTTCACCTGCCTGTCAGCCACCACATCAACACGAGCACCTAATTCTGTGACTGAGGTATGCAACCCAACCATCTCCTGTTCCAAATCTGTCATGCGGGTGCTCCTGCGTAGCTGTGAAGATATTGATGCCCTAGATGGTACATCAGCTGCTACAGTGTTCTCTGGGGCTTGGTGTTCGACCCTCACATTCTCCTCCTCGTCATCCTCGTCGTCCGAATCATTAGAGCTACCACTATTTTTTTCCTCTGCTGCCGCTGGCTCCTTACCCGTGGTTACTTTGTCCACTCGGAACTTGTGTTCTTTTTTTACGAGCCCATCCGCAGATCGATATTTGGGCACCCAAGCATCCCTGCAAAGCCGAGTTATTAAAAAAGGAAGAAGAACCCATAACTTTTTATTCGGCTGCGTATGAACATCTCTTCATGTATCACTTTAGCCACGTCGAAGTCGTGACCATTGACGAAACACCAAATCAAAGATGCTCTTGGCTTATTTACCTCTATAGTATTGTGGGATGGAATCAAACGGTTGTTGATGAGATACATCCAGCATTTTCTTCAGAAGTGAGTGCAGAGGGGTGGAACTTCTCACCATATTTCATCCAAACCACCTTTTTCCTCGGTACACAGATTGTTTCAAAGAATCGATGCTTAATGATTAACATGCTGGAAATTAGTAGGCAAATTGATTAGGGCCCCTGCTTCTGGGTTATAAAATGAACTTGCATATCTACTATGTTCTGATACTCACCTAGATATCATGTCTTAGGATGCTGTTGCCCTTATTTGTGTTTGAGTCGTGCTGTTTATATGCCTTTCTTGTGGATCTAAACTGAGCCTCTTATTTGCTCCTTCATGTTCTTATTTGCTAAGAGTTCTATGTGTTATTTCTTGTCGCCTTAGTATTTTTCCTTTAAACCTTAGGGGTCAATCTAGAACTGCCTATAGGTAGAGGTCCTAATTCCCTCCAGGACCATTAAGAAGGGACAGGTAACAACACGCATAGGGTCGTTAAACAACACTCGCTTTAGTTACCACTAAGGGGTGGGGAATGGGTAGATATGGATATTATGACTACATGCTAATGTCATGTGTAGCCCCTCATTGAGGAGTGTTTACCAGACATTATGTGGGGTGATCCTGTAGGCTAACCAATGTAGGACCCTTCCTTTCCCAAATTCCTTATGTTTAAAACTTTCCTTTATGTGTACTACTTGCTCAAACCCTTTGTCTTATTATCTAAGTCATACAATGTCCAACATGCTCTATTTGCAATTACTTGTTTCAACTTCTTATTTGTTAAAGGACTAATTCACAAGTATAAGTTCGGTCGGAACCCGCAGTTGTGGATCGAGAGGGGTGTCTAACACCTTCCCGTCAAGGTTATTTAGAGCCCTTACCCTAAATCTCCGGTGATGCAAACCAATTCGAGAGTTAACCATTCTGGGTGCCCTAACACACCATAATCCGTTAGGTGGCGACTCTTCAAAAACCCAGATTCCCAAAAGGAAACGAGTTATTAACCTCCATGAATGTCGAAACCGGGACTTCTCTCTGCGAGGAGAAAAAAGGGGGCGCGATAGCATGGCGACTCTGTTGGGGATATTTAGGCTCTTACCATAACGAACTTGTTCTTATGAATTAGTCTCAAGCATGCTTTATCCCATACCCTTCTCCCTTATTTGAATTTAATTGTCAGTTTTCTTTTAAGCATTTATGATTCTTTGCCCCTGAAATTGACTTGTCTTTTTGTTTCTTTTCCTGTAAATGTCTTTCAATTATTTCAATACCGTATTTATTTATTTTTCCTATGTGCAAATACTTGACTACATGTTATTAATGCTGCATAAATCATGCTCCACATCATATTCCATTTGTGCGTATCAAATCCTATAGCAATGCTTAAATGAGTGGTTGTGCTATTCCTATTATTACCCTTAAATTCGGAAAGGCTTATTTTAGGTAAAACCAGACGATCAATGATGCAGTCGATGGTTCCATGCCTTCCCCCTCAAGTTATCCATTTGAGGGTACCAATCTAAAACTCCATAGTAACCTTACTCTAGTCAAATTGTGCATGCATCATGGTCAAACATAGTCGGATCAATATGTTGTCCACATAATAGTCCATTAAGGTAAGCCTTATCCAAAAGTCCATTGGGTTTTCCATAATCCCAACAGACACAACCACGTTATGTGCATTACTTAGGAGAACTAAATGTCGATATGTTGATCATAATGTATAAATAGTCGAGTCTGGTGGGGGTAAGTCCTAACCCTTTTTGTTTTGCAGAAAATGAGGCACGAGGTCCCCAGATTCGGTATGGTTAGTAACATCCCACAATTGTTGCTAGATTGGTAGGAGGAACTTTCCTTAAGTGACAAGAAACATATGAAAAAGTACCTGGGTAACTTGCCTTCCTTGCTAGATATTGAGCCAAACAACAAGTTGATCGAGCCTGCCGCTTTATTCCGGGATAGTGAAAAAGATGTGTTTCATTTCAGCGACATAGAAATGACACCGCTTCTAGAGGAAATTGGAGGGCTTGCGGGATTGACTTGGGATAGTCCCGGGCTATTGGTAACAGAAAACCGTACGGGCAGGGGATTTTTAAGGATGATGGGGCTGAAGAAGAATGTCTACCTAGCGAGCTTGAAAGAATTTTACATACCTTTCGAATACCTGTATGAGAGGTATGGTCATAGCAAGTCTTTCCGAACCTACCATGATAAGATCTCTCTCACTTATCTGTGTCACATCCACCGCAGAGTGTTCGTATTCATTGTGTGCTTCCTAGGCCTGATAGTATTACCAATGAAAAAAAGGAAGAATCCACACAAGGTTGGCCAGGGTCGCCAAGACTTTAATGGAATGGATTGATGGACAAACATATACCATAATTCCCAGGATTATAGCTGACATCTACAGGGCTCTAGAGCATTATCAACGATGGGTCAAACATTTCGAGGGTTGTAACTTGTTGCTGCAATTGTGGTTGTTAGAATACTTCCAAAAGGGTCACTATCACCAAGAATTTCTGCGAAGGGCTTGGAGCGACGATATTGCCTTTTATCACCCCAAACGGATGACTTACATCCCAGACAGGTTTGCTCAGTCGGAAACTGCTAAAGAATGGGTAGGGTTCTTTGACAATCTGACCGAGGAGCAGGTGTAATGGATGTTTGAATGGTTCCCAACAGACGAATTCATCATCAGATCTAGGGATGCTCTGCACTTGGTGTTGATCGGGTTGAGAGGGATATATCCATATGTCCCTATCCAAGTTATGAGGAAAGCAGGCAAGAAACAGGTTCTACCAAGGGTTGTCAAGATGAGTAATTTCAGAAGGGACTTTCAAGATGATGACGTCACGTACAAGTGCCAGGCCCACCACACGTGGCACTGCAAAATCATTATAGAGAAAAACACCATTGAGCTAGACAGGTATCATGCAGGGTACGAGCCTCTCTACCCGACATGGTTGGAGGACAATCTAAAAGGAATGGTGACACCCAGGGCTAGTAGAGGAAATATAATTATAGATGAAGAAGCTGAAGCTCAAATCAAATACAACAGGCTGCGCAAGAGGGTCCATGACTATGAGAATGAGCACCGAGAAATACATGAGAGGAATATGAGGTTGATCGAGGAATGGAAAGAAATGGCAGTCACTTCCAACAGGAAACTGGAGTATCTGGAGCAGGGAATAGTGGAGCTGGAAGGCAAAGTCATAAAGAGTATAGAAAATTGCCAGAACGCTGAAGGAGTTGAAGGAGGACATTTGGCTAGAGTCTACCTGCTGCTAGGGCTGCGTGAGTTGGGGGATCTATATGATGGAGCCCGGAATCGATTCTGGGGAAGGTCCTTCTGGGACCAAATAGGATAGATTTATTTGTTTTTTCCTAAAATGTAATAAGGCCAAGTGCCAGTAGTGACTTATTTTCTTTATCATAGTGTCGTTTTGGGATTCGTATATTTTTATGTTATGAAATGAAGCATTAGTTGGCATTTAAAATTCTCCAAATTTATTTGTCTCCAGGCCTACCTCGGGCATAATAAGGCTCCCAAATTAAGACACAAATTTACATTTTCGCAATATGTGTTTAAATATTGCAAACATTTCAGAATCCTCACTAACTTGTTACCTTTTATTTTTCCTTATTTTTGATTATTCACATCCCCTTAGGTTGGTTTACTCATACTGGCCTCATCAGCGTATCATACCAGATCCAGAGGCCATCCACCTCTTCCTCCTCCTCCAAGCAACACAAAGGGCAAAGGAAAGGCAAAAATGGACGAATTAAGTGGTATCCGAAAAGAGAATATTGAGAATGCAGAAACCTCAGATGGTCGTAGTACTCTGGCCCCAAATGATCTAGTTTTGAGACTGGAACAAAAGATACTGGAACTGCAAGGGGAACTTGAGCATGTCCCCAACTTGGCAAACCTGTCACTCACCCTGAATGTCCCTGACATCAACCAACAGAACACTAAGAACCCAACACCTCCTCAAAACACACAAAACCAACACCCGCAAAACACTCCCGCACCAAATCAATATGCAACTCCACCCCAGAATACCAACCCATTACCAGCTCCCCCGCAACAACAACATCAACTAATTCATTACCCACCAACCACCACTTACCACACTCCCCAAAACACACCACCACTCATTCCCAATTCCCAAAACTCCACTAATGACCATCACTATACCTAAGTTCTCGGAACCCATCAAAGCAACCCTATATATGTGGAAACTATACCTCATTCTACCCAAACAATCTCCTGTACACCGGAATCTGGAATCCTCCAAGAAGGACATGCTCATTAAAAACATGGATGAAGAACTCAAGAAGTTAACAAGTCGAGTTCAGGGTGTTGAAGGCGACAAAGGAATAGAAGGTTTAAACTATGAAGACCTGTGCATACAGCTAGATGTGGAATTGCCTAAGGCGTACAAAGGTCCCAAGTTTGAAATGTTCAACGACATAGGTGATCCCAGATCTCATCTAAGGACCTATTGTGACAAGCTTGTAGGGGCTGGGAATTTAGAAAAGATCCTTATGAAGCTCTTTATGAGGAGTCTTACTGGGGATGCTTTGTCCTGGTATATCAGCCAAAACCCCAAGAAATGGTCCAATTGGGTAAGCATGGCATCATATTTCATGGACCGGTTCCGGTTCAACACAGAAAATGCACCTGATGTTTTCTACATTCAGAATCTTAAGAAGAAACCTACTGAGACTTTCAGCAAGTATGCCACTCGTTAGAGGTCGGAAGCGGCCAAGGTCGGGCCATCTTTGGACGAAGAATAGATGAATAAATTCTTAGTCAAAGCATAGGATCCTCAATACTATTAAAGGTTGATGGTTATCAAAAATTACAAATTCTCCGACATCATGGAACTCAGCAAAAAAATCGAAGAAGGAATCAAGAGCGGGATAGTAACGAATTTTGAGGCACTGCAAGCCACAAACAAGGTGTTACAATCAGGCAGCATATCAAAGAAGAAAGGGGTTGGAACAATGATGGTGTCTCATGACCCAAAATCTCCTTTTATCTATCAAACACCTCAACCCATATATCAAACACCTTCACCCACGTATCAACCTTCATCTCCCAGATATTCCTAACCAGCCTATGTCCATCACATATATAATTCCAAACCATCCCACTTCCAATCACCACTAGCTCGCCAAAACTATCCAAGACCAAGACTAAGACCCAACTTCGACCATAAGCCGCCTAGACAATACACCGCCATTGCTGAGCCCATCGACCAGTTGTATGAAAGGTTGAAATCCGCGGGTTACATCACTCATGTTCCCGCTGTGGCACTAGAAAATCCATCCCAATGGGTCAATCCAAACAAAACTTGTGCATACCATTCCGGTATGAAAGGGCATACCACTACCGAGTACCAAACATTGAAGGATAAGATCGAGACACTAATTGACAATAAGGTCATACAGGTGAAGGAAGCCGCACCTAATGTCTGCAACAATCCCCTCCCTGATCATCGCGGTGATGGTGTACACGTGATAGAGACAAACGAAGAATGGGACCTTGAGGGATCAGTTGGGCTTATTCGAGAAGACGATGACTCTAAAGTAACAGTCACACTCACTCCTATTGTGGTACAGACTCATCCACCAATCAAGGTTGAGGTAACTGTATCAGCTCCATTCAAGGTAGAGGTTGCTCTGCCCGCGACCACCCCTATTCCATTTGGGGTCGAAGTGGTCACACCCTTCACAGTGACAGTATCAACCACACTCCTATTCAACTCAAAAACAATACCCTAGGATTATGTTGCTGAGGCTCGGTGTAAAGGGAAGTCCAAGGTATGGGAATCTGATGAAGCACAATGGATGACTAGAATCGGAAGAGTCTACAAACCAGAACACTTGGGATGACCAAGTAAGAAAGCCACTACTAGGTAGCCTATCATTGAGACCAGACCAGATGAACTGTGGAGGAAAGTACATACAAAGGAGTATTCTGTTGTTGACCATGTGAACAAAGTCCTTGCTCATATATCTATCTTGTCACTGTTGCAGAATTCATAAGTACACAAGAACTCTTTAATGAAGGTGTTGAGCGAGTCTTATGTACCCAATAATATCACCGATGGAGAAATGGCCAACATGGTGGGGCAAGTGCTGGAGAGCCATAAGATTATCTTCCACGAAGATGAGCTACCATCTGAGGGTTTGAATCACAATCGAGCATTGCATATCACAGTGCAATTTGAAGACAAGTTCATTGCCAAGGTTTCGGTGATGGAGGTTTAACCCTAAATATTTGTCCATTGGACGCTCTAAAAAGGTTGGACAAAGGTTTCCATGAAATACGGGTAGGAAGCATGAATGTGAAAGCTTTCGATGGGTCCTAGAGGGCCACGATCGGGGAAATAAACCTTTGCTTACAGAAGGGGCCAACTTGGTTCGACGTCGAATTTCAGGTACTCGACATACCAGCCTCATATAATCTTCTATTGGGCTGACCATGGATGCATGATGCTGGAGTTGTGCCTTCCACACTACATCAAGCCGTGAAGTTTGAATGGAACCCTTAGGAGGTAATCATTCACGGGCATGGAAGTAACCCCATTTACACCAGTCAAACCATCCTGGTCATTGGGCATAGAAGAAGGCTAGGAGGGGAAACTTATCATCATATTAAATGGATCAACGTCGTCGACAAGGACAAATGGTGGAGTAACAAGATATAAAGCATACTAGCATGGTATGGATACGAACCTGGCAAAGGGTTAAGAAAGAACCTCCAAGGTATCACTAAACTGATACAGCTGAAAAATCATGGTACCACCTTTGGGCTTGGATAGGAGTACACATGGCAAGAATACAGGAATTGGTCGCCTCACTGGCATGGACCATACTACCCTCTTAAGCAGCCAGTGCCACGTATGGAACTAGCTTTTCACCAAGCTGATACGATATGGGGGACCGCAAAAGAAGAAGCGCTAGTAGAGTTGAAGAATTTGTTCTTGGAAAATGAATACATGGACTACAGTGCCATAATTGAGGAGGGGGATGAAGAAGGCCTCACTATTCAGACAGTGAAGAAGGGAACCGTTCTCAGCAACTGGACCGCCACACCACCCCTGAGCCCACCGAGTCCCTAGGTAGCTTGGCAAAATTTACTTCTATAGTCGTTCTAGGCATTTAAGATTTCCAGTAATTTGTTTTAAGATTTACTTGTTTCAAAATAAAATGCTCGATTCATCGAGCCAAGCTTTGTCTGAACAATTTAGTCAGTTTTAATCAAAAGCATTTACTCTTTATCATTATTCATCACTATTTCTATGCTTTTTCCTTCTACAGTGTTATTATTACTTTTCCTGGTGAACCAGTGACGGTGACATGTAATGAGGCAACGCAACATGAGAATATTGATTCAGAGGAAAAGGATGAAATACCAGAGGAAATTGTCAGTGAGGTTGAGAATTTTGAGAACAAGCCTAAGTCCAACCTAGACGAAATAGAAGTAGTAAATTTGGGAGACGCCGAGACCATCAAAGTGACTCGCGTCAGCATTTACTTTTCACCGACAGAGAAGGAAGAGTACATTCGGTTCCTAAGAGAGTATGATGATATTCTCGGGTGGTCATATGATGACATGACCTGTTTGAGCACGTCCATAGTGGCTTACAAGCTGCCTATTAATCCCATGTGTCAACCAGTCAAGCAGAAACTCAGAAAGTTCAAACCCGATATGAGTTTAAAAATCAAGGAGGAAGTTACCAAGCAGATCAAAGCCAAAGTCCTTAGGGTGGTTGAGTACCCAACCTGGTTAGCTAACATTGTACTAGTTCCGAAGAAAGATGGGAAGGGCAGAGTATGTGTTGACTACCGGGATTTAAATAGAGCAAGTCCCAAGGACGACTTCCCACTGCCAAATATACACATCTTGATCGATAATTGCACCAAGCATGAACTCCAATCCTTTGTATATTGTTTCGCGGGTTATCACCAGATTTGGATGGATGAAGAAGATGTAGAGAAGACAACTTCTGTTACACCGTGGGGTGTATACTGTTACAAGATGATACCATTTGGTCTGAAGAATGCTGGGGCCACCTACATGAGAGCTATTACAACCATCTTCCATGATATGATACACAAAGAAATAGAAGTGTATGTGGAAGATATCATTATCGAATCCAAGAGGGACACAAACTGCATAGCAGACTTGAGGAAGTTCTTTAATAAAATCAGGAGGTACAACTTGAAACTGAACCCTGCAAAGTGTGCATTCGGTGTTCCCGCAGGAAAATTATTGGGATTCATCGTTAGCCATCGATGGATCAGATGGATCCATCTAATGTCAAGGCTATTCAGGAGTTACCACCACCTAGGAGCAAAAAGGATGTGATGAGCTTCCTAGGACGTCTCAACTACATCACTCGCTTCATAACATAATCCATAGTCATATGTGAGCCCATCTTCAAGATGATAAGAAAAGATGCCGAAACAAGCTGGACCAAGGATTGTGAGAAAGCCTTTGACAAGATCAAGGAATACCTATCCACACCACCAGTGCTGGTACTGCCAGAGCCAAGACGACCTTTGCTACTTTATCTATATGTATTAGATGGAGCCTTTGGATGTGTCTTGGGACAACATGACAAAACAAGAAGAAAGGAGCATGCCATATACTACTTCAGTAAGAAGATCATACCTTACGAAGCACAATATTCTCTACTTGAACGCACTTGATGTGCTTTGACCTGGACGGCCCATAAGTTAAGGCATTAATTCTGTGCCTACACTATATACCTCATATCCAGGATGGACCCTTTAAAGTACATATTTCAGAAACCCATGTTGACTGGGAAGTTGGCTAAATGGCAGATACTACTAAGTGAGTTCGATATCGTCTACGTAACTCAAAAAGCGGTCAAATAATAAGCATTGACGGATCACCTTGCTGAAAATCCGGTGAGAGGAATATACGAACCTTTAAAAACATATTTCCCTGATGAAGAAGTGTCATTCATAGGGGAAGACATTACCGAAGCATATGACGGTTGGAGGATGTTCTTCGATAGAGCTGCAAATTTCAAAGGAGTAGGCATAGGAGCAGTTTTGGTACCAGAAACATGTCAGCATTATGTGGTATATGCTAAACTCAGATTTCCCTGCACCAACAACATGGCAGAGTATGAAGTCTGCATACTAGGACTCAGCATGGCAGTTGACATGAACATTCAGCAATTACTGGTAATCGGTGATTCAGATTTTCTTGTGCACCAGGTACAAGGAGAATGGGCCACCAAGAATTCCAAGATATTGCCATATCTACATCATGTGCAGAAATTAAGAAAGAGGTTTGATCACGCTCAACTAAGCCTATTAAAAGACTATGCGGGCATTGCAAATATAATCCGAGGTATTATGCCCCGAGTCGAATCCCACAGGGAATTAACATATCAAGAAAAGTCTTCGAAGTACCAAATTCTTATTAGTCAACCTTCTCAAACTTTGTGAATACAAGTGGTGTTATAATTACTATGATAGCTAATAGAATCAATAAAATGAAGGTTAATTAATACACAAGTGTAGACAATTGGAATAAAGTCCTAAGGTAATGGCTTCCCCCGTTGTAGATTTCCTTAGTCGTATATTTCTTATAGCTATGAATTAGTCTCTATCAATCATGAACTCTCCAACTATCATAACTCTCTCTGAAGTAATTATGATAATTTACTAGACGCACTCTGCCAAGCTACGCTAGCTAGATTTGCATTACAGTTCACTTAGATTGCACCCGAGGTATCGTTATCTCTACTCCAACCTCTAAACCCTCGGTTATGACTCTCGCCTATACTCCGGGAGTGATTTTGTTCAAACAATTACCTAAATATGCACTCTTTCTCAAGTAGATACATAATAAATAGGCATGGCTAATTGAGGATCCTTTCAACTAACCAAAATCAAAACGTAGTTGAACAAATAGAGATTAACAACTAACTCAAAACTATATTAATATCACAATAAGTTCATCCACAACGGGTTCAACCAAAACCTTAGATTAAAAGAGTTAGCTACTCATAACAATGAAAAACATCATAATAATAAAATTCATTACAAATAATGAAAACAAAAGGAAGAAGAGAAGAATTTGATGAAGAAAACTCCTCTTAGCTCCCTTGCCTTTCCTATTCTTGTTCTTAGCTAATAAAAGCTGCACACCTCTATTTTGGGCGAGCTTGACCTTCTATATAAGTGAATTTTCCCCCCATACTTCCAAAATTACCCTTGACAAATTTTGTTCCGAAATCTGGACTAGCGCGATCGCGCATGTGGGCCAATCGCTTCAATCGGTTCACACATGAGTTCAAACGGTTACTCCCAGTTGGGAGCAACTACAATTGGTGTTGTGACTAGCCGCTTCTTCAGTTCTTCAAAAGCCACCTTGCAATCATCATAAAACACAAATGGTTTATCTTTCTCAAGAAACTTACAGAGGGGATTTGCATTCTTGGAAAAATCCTTGATGAATTGCCGGTAGAAATCGCGTGTCCCAGGAAGCTACGAATAGCCTTGACTGATGTTGGAGGTGGAAGTTTTTATATCACGTCAACTTTGGCTCTGTCCACCTCAATCCCTTTACTTGACACTAAGTGCCCCAAGACAATTCCTTCTTGTACCAAAAATGGCACTTCTCCCAATTTAGCACTAGATTCGTCTCGATGCACCTTTTTAGAACATAAGTTAAATTTGTTGGGCATTCATCAAACGAATTTTCCCCCACTGACAAATCGTCCATGAAGACCTCCATAATGTCATCCACCATGTCTGTAAAAATGGTCATCATGCACCGTTGGAATGTTGCAGGTGCGTTACAAAGACCAAATGGCATTCTCCTGAAGGGAAACACTCTGTAAGGGCAAGTGAATGAAGTCTTTTCCCTATCCTTCGGGGCAATAGAAATCTGGTTGTATCCCGAGTATCCGTCAAGAAAATAGAAGTGTGACCTTCCTGCCAATCTATCTAACATTTGATCAATGAAAGGAAGTGGGAAATGGTCTTTCTGGGTAGCCAAGTTCAGCCTCCTATAATCCATACAAATTCTCCATCCCGTGACGGTTCTCATAGAGATCAATTCATTGTTAACATTATTAACAACCGGTATGCCACCCTTTTTAGGTACACATTGAATTAGGCTTGTCACACCTCCTTTTTCTGCCCCCGCGAGGGGTAAAGGAGTTTTTTCCAATTAAAGGACAATCGAAAAGGGATTTATTATTAACATTCAGAGTCGCCACTTGGGATATTTATGGTGTCCCAAGTCACCGGTATAATCCCGAATCGAGGAAAAGAATGACTCTATTTAACAGTCCGCGAACCAGAAATCCGGATAAGGAATTCTGTTAACCCGGGAGAAGGTGTTAGGAATTCCCGAGTTTCGTGGTTCTAGCACGGTTGCTCAACTGTCATGTTTAGCTTATTTATCTGATTTTTATACATGGTGTAACTTATATGCCAATTTTAACTTTTAACCGCTTTTATTTAATTTATCAAAGAAAATTGAACGTCGTCCAAGACATGTCTTTGGATTGCGCCGCATGAAATGAACCCACAATCCTGAACACATCTGATTCGACGTTTTGGGATTTGGATTTGGGTCGCATGAAATGCACATCCAAATTTAAGAAGGTAAGATTATTAAGCACGCGCCTAAAGAGACTATCATGTTATTATTTTTGGGGAAAGCCGTGAAATTCGTTAAATGGCCCCTCCCAAAATCTAAGCAGTTAATATGCACACTTATGAGGGCCCCGCAGTTTGTGCCTTTTCATTTGGCGAGGCTCGTCTCATTTTATTTTAACAGGATAATCCTACAGTGACTATATTTTGTCTATTTTTTTTTGTTTGTCTCTAAAATGAAAGAAGAAAAAGTCCTAAGTAATTTAACATGCTTATGAGTTGAGGCCTAGTCCAACGTTCAGTTCGCGGAAAATGGACTCGAGTTCGATTTAGCATAGGCAGGTTATTGTCAATTGCATTACAGGACGAAGCTAAACACAATATTTCAGAATTTTAGCAAGTGGGCTGCTTTCAATTATTATCCACCTATTGTTGGCGGTATTGAAACCTCTATGACTGAGGAACTAACGGGTTCAAACAGGCGGATTCAATAGTGAAAGAAAAAATGAACTCATGCTATCTTCATCTCATTCCCGTTATTTAGATGGTTGGACAATAATGGACATACATTAAACATGTACTATCTAACAGGTAAATTGAAATAAACAGAGTACTCTTCATGGCAGCCTCATCCTTGTTTTACTAAGAGCATACATGGAAATTCATAAACTAAGTTACTATAAAATTTCTCAATTATGCATCACAGCTAACTACATGATTCTAATAGAGGAAGAGAACTATTATATGCAACTAATTCTCCGTATACAACTAATAGTGGACTCAAAAATAACTTCAACTTTTCGATTTTTGTATTCATGCTTCAAGTTCAGCTTACAGGATTCAGTGAATCAATTGTGTACCTGGTATTGGAAAGCGAAAGAAGAAGAGGAATGATCAGCACAGCAGTAGCATACACAACAACAACAAACTCAGCAACACAGAACAGCCCAGTAACAAACAGTAGCAGAAAACCCAATGACCAGATTTAAACCAAGCAGAAAACCCAAGAATCAATGAAACAATTCAGATTTTTTTTCTTTTCACCAGAACAGAAACACTCTAAAAAATCACTCAACTTTGTGTGCAAAATACAGCCTATAAAACACTCTATATCTCTGACTTAGCAAGATAACAGCCAGCCAGTTTTCCTTCTCTCTTAATACTGAACTTTCAGATCCAAAAGCCAACCTCTCAACTCTATATCTCTGGAGTTTTTTTCCCTTAAAATTCCAGCCCACTTTTTGCTCTCAAACTAAACTGACTTCTTTTTCATCCAAAAGCCAGCCCCCTCTTAGTCAAAATGACTCTATTTATAACCAAAACAGACCCCCTATCACTGCCTTGAACTCCCCAGAACTAATTCTGCCCATCCCCTCTAAATCCCCACACCTATGTCTTATCTTGATTCAAATTAACTTGGTTCCCCACACTTGGTTCCCTATTGTTTCAATCAAAGGTCATGGGGTATTAAATAAATCCCATGCTATTATGTTTTGTCCCCCATTGCTACTAAATTAATGGTATTTAAACAACCACTTGACAGACCCTTAAATTAGTCCTAATTACAGCCCTGTTAAATTCCAATATTACCCCTTAAATCCCCTGTATTGCATGCCCTGCCCCAAGCCTTATTAATCTGATGTTACACCTATATAAGTTATAACCCTTACCCTTGACTCCTAATTGATCAACTAAACTACTATATCTATATCCAATTCCTAAACAAGTTCTGGCAATAGCTTCAAAGCAGCAGGTCGAGATAAAAAACCAGGCAAGTATCAATCCAAGGGAATGAGCTGATCATATTGGGAACCAATCCTGATCAACTCAAACCAACTAATCAAACATGTATTTTCTAAAGTCGAGCTAAAATTGAGGCATTTATGAATCAAGAAGGGAGGTTTAAGTGAACAACCAAAGAGAACAAATTGCAACATATAAATGAACATGCTGCTTAGTTCCAAAGGTGAGAACTGAACACACCAGCAGGTTCATTTCAATACAATAATGGCACAGAAAATAGGCAAGATAGTAAGCACACTGAAATGAACAGAAATAGACTACTATCATGCTTTTCTAGTTTAAGCAAATTAATTGACGACCCTTATTTAATCGATTACACATACACAATTGGTGATAAACAAATAGAATCAAACATACAAACCGGGTGATTCATGTGGCTGGAGTTATGAAACTAATTATTCGACGACATTATTCGAATCGAATATAAAGTTTATAACACATATATAACAACGGACAAAAGAAGAATCGACCAAATAAAAGGTCTGGAGATGGACAGAACAGTTGATACAAAAATTAAAAAAAAAATCAATAAACCAAACTAAACAGATAAACAGATATAAACATAAACATAGAACAAAGGGGAAAAGAAAAAATACCTCAGTATTCAGAGACTAGACGACCCAGGTTCGAACTCAAACTTGAACACTTTGAGGTCGAACGGACCATAATCGAGTGTTCTCAACTGAGAACACTTTGACTAAGTCTATTAGACCCCAAATCTTCCTTTAATTTGGACAGAATCCATGGTTTGGACTTTCTAGGGTTCTTACGTTCGATTGGTGGTTCGAACGTTTTTAGCCAGATTCGAACCAAACCAACATTGGCTTGGTAACGAGGGAGGTCTGGGGGTTGTCTGGTATGAATTTGGGCTTGGTTGGGGTAGGTTAAGGTTTTGCTCGAATCTTCAAATGAAGATTCGAGAAGTTTGAGGATGATTCGAAGCAAATGGTTCATGGATTCATGTTCAGGGTGTTGAGAAGGCTTTAGGGTGTACTTTTGGTGGTCGGCGGCGTTGTTGCCACCGGGTTTCAAGCGGTGGAGTCACATGGCNGTTTTGCAGGCGGGCTCCTGACTTCAATAACTAAAAGTAACACCTCCGTTCTACGGGCGGGCTCCCGACTTCAACATCTTTAAAAGTAACACCTCCGTTCTACGGGCTGGCTCCCGACTTCAACAACTTAAAAAATAACACCTCCGTTCTATGGACGGGCTCCCGACTGCAACAAACTAAAAAAGTAACACCTTTGTTCTACGGGCGGGTTCCCGACTGCAACAAACTGAAAAGTAACACCTCCGTTCTACGGACGGGCTCCCAACTTCAACAATAAAAAAAAATAACACCTCCGTTCTACGGGCGGGCACCCGACTGCAACAAACTGAAAAGTAACACCTCTGTTCTACGGGCAGGCTCCCGACTGCATCAAACTGAAAAGTAACACCTCTGTTCTACGGGCAGGCTCCCGACTTCAACAACTTAAAAAAATAACACCTCCGTTCTACGGGCGAGCTTCCGACTGCAACAAACTGAAAAGTAACACCTCCGTTCTCCGGCGGGCTCCCGAATTCAGCAACTTAAAAAAAATAACCCCTCCGATTTACGGGCGGGCTCCCGACTGCAACAAACTGAAAAGGAACACCTTCGTTCTATGGGCGGGCTCCCGACTTCAACAACTTAAAAAAATAACACCTCTGTTCTACGGGCGGGCTCTCGACTGCAACAACTTAAAAGTAACACCTCCATTCTACGGGCGGGATCTCGAATGCAACAGCTTTAAAGTAACACCTCCGTTCTATGGGCGGGCTCCCGAATGCAACAACTGAAAAGTAACACCTTTGTTCTACGGGCGGGCTCCGGACTGCAACAAACTAAAAAAGTAACACCTCCGTTCTACGGGCGGGTTTTCGACTGCAACAAAGTGAAAAGTAACACCTCCGTTCTACGGCCGGGCTCCCGACTTCAACAATAAAAAAAATAACACCTCCGTTCTACGGGCGGGCACCCGACTGCAACAAACTGAAAAGTAACACCTCTGTTCTACGGGCAGGCTCCTGACTGCAACAAACTGAAAAGTAACACCTCTGTTCTACGGGCGGGCTCTCGACTTCAACAACTTAAAAAAATAACACATCCGTTCTACGGGCGGGCTCCCGACTGCAACAAACTGAAAAGTAACACCTCCGTTCTCCGGGCGGGCTCCTGAATTCAACAACTTAAAAAAAATAACACCTCCGTTTTACGGGCGGGCTCCCGATTGCAACAAACTGAAAAGTAACACCTTCGTTCTATGGGCGGGCTCCCGACTTCAACAACTTAAAAAAATAACACCTCCGTTCTACGGGCAGGCTCTCGAATGCAACAACTGAAAAGTAATACCTCCGTTCTATGGGCGGGCTCCCGACTGCAACAACTGAAAAGTAACACCTCCATTCTACGGGCGGGCTCCCGAATGCAACAACTTAAAAAATAACACCTTCGTTCTACGGGCGGGCTCCCGACTGCAACAAACTAAAAAAGTAACACCTCAATTCTACGGGCGGGCTCCTGAATGCAACACCTGAAAAGTAATACCTCTGTTCTATGGGCGGGCTCCCGACTGAAACAACCTTAAAAATAACACCTCCGTTCTATGGGCGGGCTCCCGACTTCAACAAATGAAAAGTAACACCTCTGTTCTACGGGCGGGCTCCCGAATGCAACAATTGAAAAGTACACCTCCATTCTACGGGCGGGCTCCCGAATGCAACAACTTAAAAAATAACACCTCCGTTCTACGGGCGGGCTCCCGACTGCAACAAACTGAAAATGTAACACCTCCATTCTACGGGCGGGCTCCCAAATGCAACAACTAAAAAGTAATACCTCCGTTCTACGGGCGGTCTCCCAACTGCAACAACTGAAAAGTAACACCTCCATTCTATGGGTGGGCTCCCGAATGCAACAACTGAAAAGTAACACCTACGTTCTATGGGCGGGCTCCCGACTGCAACAACCTTAAAAATAACACCTCCATTCTACGGGTGGGATCCCGACTTCAACAACTGAAAAGTAACATCTCCGTTCTACAGGCGGGCTCCCGAATGCAACAAACTGAAATGTAATGCCTCTGTTCTACGGGCGGGCTCCCGGCTGCGACAACTTAAAAGTAACACCTCCGTTCTACGGGCGGGCTCCCAACTTTAATTTTTTGAAAGNTTGACCGAACCTTTGCTTCAAAAGGTCTCCTACATATCCCTGGCTAAAAGGGAATCATGTCAATGTAGTTCGGGAAATTTTGGTAGCTGGGACTACCATGGGACTGAAATTTTGATGTTACTGCTGCTGCATGCCGTTACTAACGCATACCGATCTCCTTATTACACCATTGCTAGAAGAAAACAAAAAGCTAGACTAACTAGGAACTACAAATCTTATCTATCTTCAACTTGCTCTTGTTGTCTTGCTTTCTTGTCGGCTTGTGTTTCCTCCGGTGCTTCTTCTTTGCGAAAACAGCAGGGTATGACATCGGCCTTTTGCTTCTTCTTTTTTCTGAACACAAGTTTCATCATTTTGTTCTGTCCGCTGGGGATACCGCTTCCTCCATTGAAACTTGTTATGCTANTCTTTCCTTGCCTCTTCACACCTTTCTTCCTTAGAACTTCCTTCGAAATTGCTTTCCTTTATAACTTGCATTGATTTCCTCGTCCCTCCGAGAAAATTTTCAACAATGCCAGAAAATTTTCTGCCCAGTTTTGGTGATCTTCTTTGTGGCATGCCTTTCCGCCGTCAATAACATATCCATTCCCTGTTTCAAATCAAAGAAAATATTGTTAGTTTACAACGTGATGAGTGGTCGTGCCACTCCTGCTGGGGATGGCTTTTCCCTTTTCCCTTTTCCCCTTTCCCTACTCTGCGTTCCCAAAACTTGTTGGGGGGACGATATTATTTGCTGGGGATGATATTTCTACTGGGGATGGTTTTTCCCTTTCTCCTTTCCCCGCCCTGTGTTGTCCGACCCTCTTGGAACTTGGTCGAAAATCTTTCGGGGATGCTCCTGCATCTAGATGATCTGCTGGGGATCCTCTTGGAATTTGGTCCATAATTTTCTCAATTTGTTGTTTTTCTATTTTCCTCCATACTTCCCATGAAATTCTAGGCCAATTTGCCACTTGGTCTTGCAACAAACTTCTTTTCATTTTCTCGCCTTGTCACTGGCCTGTCTTATTCACATTTTGCTTTGCACCATTATGGCGACTGGTGGTAAGCTCTGAAAAATCCTTTTCAAAAACAAACTGCTGGAGAAGAAGTCTTTAAACGAAGAAAAAGTAATGACTTTAAAAGGTTAGAAAAGAATAAATCTTTCTGAACAAATGCTGGGGAAAAGAAAAGAAAAAGGACTTATCTGAACGGTATAACTGGTCCTAACGATCACGTCGTGCATTCCGGATCTAACCAACCCAGTCTATTTATCAATCAATCTTTCTGATGACTTCATTTTGCTGGGGATGAGTAGGCACCCCATTCTTTGCCAAACGCGGATCCTTTCCGCCAATCTTATCTTGTCGCCTCATAGTGCCCTTCGAGGGGTTTTCACTAATAAGACTCTCTCATTTCTCTCGACTCCCGTCGCCTTATGGTGCCTATGAAGGTTTTCACCATAAGACTCTCTCATTTTGTTTCTCTCAGCTTTCGTCGCCTTATGGTGCCCGTGAAGGATTTCACCATAAGACTCTCTCATTTTATTTTCTTTCTCAGCTGGGGATTGGGGTGTCACTGATAAGATTCTCTCTACTGGGGATTCCTTTGGCTATCAATTCCTTAAGCTTACAATCCTCATTCGGTAGGGTCGGTGTGTTATTCTCGGCTTTCATTTGCCTGACTTGGTACCTCTCGGATACTGATCGGGAGGTCTTTTGGACATCAAAATGGGTTTTTGTGCAGGGATAAAAGAAAAGGATATCAAAAATTCGAAATAACTTCGATGGGTAAGACATTACAACCCTTGGAATCAAACTTTTTCCAGAATTTTAAAACATAACTTCTGCCCCAGTTTTCTTGCTTGTTTTTATTTTTATTTTTATTACACTATGACCGAGCCGTGAGGCGCCTACGTATCCTCTTTGAGGAATCAGGTCGAACGTAGTTCACTAGATTCCTTTGTTTTTCTTGTGATTTTTTTTCTCCTCTTTTTCATTTTTCGTTTCCATTAATGATTCCAAGAGAGGGGTATGAAAGAATAAGTAAGGCTCAAAGGGGGAAGAAAATGTTAAAGTATTTGGATAGTAGAAAAATTGCCTCCGTTATTTCATTCTCCGATAAATGCCAAGTACAAAATAACAAAACAAATAAACAACAATTACAATCAAAGAAATTACACATAATATCTCTTGTCTGCGTCAGAATTGATAGCCATGTTGATGCATCTTCCCTCGACATCTGTCAGACATAGAGCGCCATTGGATAACACCCTGGTCACAATAAACGGCCCTTGCCCATTCGGGGCGAACTTGCCCTTTGCTTCATCCTGATGTGGCAAGATTCTTTTTAGCACCTGCTGTCCCACTTCAAATCTCTTGGGACGCACCTTTTTGTTATACGCTCTTTCCATTCTCTTTTTATATAATTGGCCATGACATACTGCTGCCAATCTCTTTTCATCAATCAAGCTAAGCTGCTAAAATCGGGCCTTGACCCATTCATCATCGTCAATCCTGGCCTCAGCGACTATCCGCAGGGACGGAATTTCAACCTCTACTGGCATCACTGCTTCAGTTCCGTATACCAATGAATAAGGAGTTACACCTACTGAAGTACAAACAGTAGTGCGATAACCCAACAATGTGAATGGCAACTTTTCATGCCATTGCCTGGATCCTTCTACCATCTTCCTCAATATCTTCTTTATGTTTTTGTTGGCTGCCTCAACCGCTCCATTCGCCTTGGGCCGATATGGGGTGGAATTACGGTGTGTAATCTTGAACTGTTGACAGACTTCTTTCATCAAACTACTGTTAAAATTAGCACCATTGTCCGTGATGATCACCTTTGGGATCCCAAATCTACAGATGATATGGGAATGAACAAAATCCACCACTGCCTTCTTGGTTACCGACTTGAAAGTCTTAGCCTCAACCCACTTAGTGAAATAATCGATGGTTACCAGAATGAACCTATGACCGTTGGAAGCTGCCGGCTCAATAGGTCCAATGACATCCATGCCCCATGCAACAAAGGGCCAATGTGCTGCCATTGTATGCAATTCAGTCGGCGGAGAATGAATCAGATCTCCGTGTATCTGACACTGATGGCATTTTCGCACGAAACTGATACAATCACGCTCCATGGTGAGCCAATAATACCCTGCTCGAAGAATCTTCTTCGCCAACACATTTTCGCTCATATGTGGCCTACAAACTCCAGCGTGTACCTCAGTCATAACTGTCGTGGCTTGACCAACATCTATACATCTCAGCAAACCCAAATTTGGGGTTCTTTTGTATAGCACTCCTCCACTGAGGAAAAATCCATTTGCCAATCGCCGAATGGCTCTTTTTTATCTCTGGTGGCCTGCTTCGGGTATATCCCCATCCTGAGGTATTCTTTGACATCATAGAACCATGGCTCGCCATCCATTTCTTCCTCTACCATGTTGCAATAGGCATGCTGATCACGAACCTGAATATGCAACGGGTCAACATGAATCTTGTCTGGGTGGTGTAACATTGATGCTAAAGTGGCCAAAACATCTACAACCTCATTGTGAACTCTTGGGATGTGCCTGAACTCCACTGACCGGAATCGCTTGCTCAGATCGTGCAAACATTGGCGGTAGGGTATAAGCTTCAAATCCCGTGTTTCCCATTCACCTTGAATCTGATGCACCAAGAGGTCCGAGTCTCCCAAGACCAAGACGTACTGGACATCCATATCTGTGGCTAACCGTAGGCCCAAAATGCATGCCTCATACTCAGCCATGTTGTTGGTATAATAGAAATGTAGCTGAGTCGTAACAGGATAATGATGTCCGATTTCAGAAATAAGTACTGCTCTTATTCCAACTCCCTTTGCATTTGCAGCTCCATCAAAGAAGAGCTTCCACCCTGGTTCCTCGGTCAACTCCAACTCATCTATATGTATCACTTCTTCATCAGGAAAATACGTCCTTAATGGCTCGTATTCTTCATCAATAGGATTCTCAGCCAAGTGATCGGCCAATGCTTGGGCTTTCATGGTCGTCCTCGTCACATAGACGATGTCAAATTCTGTGAGTAATATTTGCCATTTCGCTAACCTCCCTGTGGGCATAGGATTATGAAAAATATACTTCAGTGGATCCAAACGTGAAATGAGATAAGTAGTATATGATGACAGATAATGCTTCAATTTTTGTGCCACCCAAATTAGGGCGCAACATGTCTTCTCAAGTTGAGTGTACTTAACCTCATGGACTGTAAACTTCTTGCTGAGATAATAGATGGCGTGCTCCTTCTTTCCTGTAATGTCGTGTTGCCCCAGTATGCGACCAAACGAATTCTCCAGGACCGTTAGATAGAGAATCAACGGTCTTCCCGGCTCGGGTGGAACCAACACAGGTGGGTTTGATAGATACCCTTTGATTTGGTCAAATGCTTCTTGACATTCTGCCGTCCATTCTACCGCAACATCTTTCTTCAGTAGCCAAAA
The DNA here is from genome assembly GCA_026770625.1 of Nicotiana glauca. Lineage (NCBI taxonomy): Eukaryota > Viridiplantae > Streptophyta > Magnoliopsida > Solanales > Solanaceae > Nicotiana > Nicotiana glauca. The sequence continues at coordinate 163,227 of MU779299.1, read as the reverse complement.
AATGGGTTCACAAGTTGCTATGAGTTGGGCGATGAGCCTGCTGATATAATTCAATCTTCCTAACAGACTCATTACTTCTATTTTGTTCTTCGGCGGTGGCAGTTCTTGGATGGATTTGATCTTTGACGAATCCAACTCAATGCCTCACCGACTGACGATGAACCCCAACAGTTTTCCAGATGGAACACCGAATGCACACTTGGCCGAGTTAAGCTTAATATCGTACCTTCGAAGTCTTTGAAAGAACTTCCTTAGATCTGTCACGTGGTCTTCCTGGCGCTTGGATTTTATGATCACATCATCTACGTACACCTCAATCTCTTTGTTTATCATGTCATGAAACACAGTAGTCATTGCCCTCATGTACGTTGCCCCATCGTTTTTCAAACCAAAAGGCATTACCCGGTAGCAATAAGTCCCCCACGATGTAATGAAAGTCGTCTTTTCCGTATCTTCTTCATCCATCAGGATCTGATGATACCCAATATAGCAATCCACAAATGACCTGATCTCACGTCCGGCACAATTACCGATCAAGATATGAATGTTGGGTAGTGGAAAGTTATCCTTTGGGCTTGCCCTGTTCAGATTGCGGTAATCGACGCATACCCTAATCTTCCCGTCTTTCTTTGGCACTGGCACCACATTAGCCAACCAATTAGGATATCGAGTGACCCGAATAACCTTTGCTTGCAGCTGCTTGGTTACTTCTTCTTTAATCTTCACACTCATGTCTGTCTTGAACTTTCTCAATTTTTGCTTAACGGGAGGGCAGGCCGGGTCAGTGGGCAATTTGTGAATCACTAAATCAGTGCTTAAACCCTACATGTCATCATACGACCATGAAAAAACATCTTTGAACTCAATGAGCGTTTTGATTAGTTCTTCCCTGATGTTCGGCTCAATGTGGATGCTGATTTTAGTTTCCCTGACATTGTCTGCGTCCCCCAAATTGACAGCTTCAGTGTCATTCAAATTGGGCTTGGGTTTCTCTTCGAACTGGCTTAATTCTCTGTTTATCTCTTCAAAGGCTTCATCCCATCATATTTCGATTCATCATCATAATCGACCTCTTGTACAATTAATTTGGAATCAGATTGATTTTTAGACTAGGTTGAAGATCCATTGTGCATGTCATGCCATTAAAACCAGTATAAAGAGAACTGTTCAAAAAGAGAAAAGAAGAAAACAAAATTAAAACAAAATAAAGGGGGAAAACTTTCACTTTATTAAAATGCGGGATAACAGAGTTTCACACTTTTGCCGAATACAAAGTAAAACAAAATTTGGATTACACCCTGGAATAATCCAGAAAACAAGAAAGAAAAATCAGAGCCTACTACCAAGACTCCCTCCGAGTAGGAAGAGGAGTAGCTGTCCAATTGTTGATATTGGCCCTAGGCCCCACAAACTGTATATCTGCCCTACTGGAACCTTCTCCAGCTTCTATCACGTTGACGTCGACGAACAACCTTTCAAAAATTTGATTCAAATCCCCATCTAACCCAATCAGTGGTCCGAGAACCTTCGGGACCGACGACCTTCTGCTACCTGCTCCGACAAAGGATCTGGAGAGACACGGCACCGGCTTGGGAAGAACCCAACCTCTCTTCTTCAACTTTCGAGCCCGTCTTACATCTACTGCTGTAGGCTTGAATCTCAGCCCAAAAGTGTCCAGATTCTTGGGTAAAGAAATTGGCTGGACAATGCCCTGCAGATCAACCCCCAAGCCTTTTCCTGGTACGAACCCGCTGTTTAACATTTCCGAGGCTATCATGAAGGTGGTCGCCGCGATTCTGGGCAGCGGAAGGTTCTCGCCTTCAGAAATTTTGTCAACTGAGACTGCATCAAAAATCTGATAAACCTAGGGACCTTTGTCGTCATCGGTTTCTATGAATGGTAAAATGGCATCACCTACAGTGCATGTACCATCATCCCCGTGCACCACTATTTCTTGCCTATCCCACTCAAATTTCACCATCTGGTGCAATGTGGAAGGCACTGCTTTGGCGGCGTGAATCCAGGGTCGCCCCAATAGAAGATTGTATGATACTGCCACGTCTACCACTTGGAATTCCATGGTGAATTCCACTGGACCAATGGTCAATTCCAGTATGATATCACTCACCGTGTTAGTACCACCGCCATCAAAACCTCGGACGCAGACGATGTTCCTGTGAATTCGGTCATGATCAACCTTCAGCTTGTTTAGAGTAGTCAAAGTACAGATGTTGGCGCTCCACCCATTATCAATCAATACTCGGGTGACCACCGAGTCTTCGCATTTCACGATCAAGTATAGGGCTTCGTTGCGTTCTGTACCCTCTGCCGGCAATTCATCATCAGAAAACGTCACCCGGTTTACCTCGAAGATTTTGTGCACTATCCTTTCCAAGTGATTTACAGATATTTTATCCAGAACGTGAGCCTCGTTCAGGATCTTCATCAGTGCCTGGCAATGGTCGCTGGAATGGATCAACAAATATAGCAACAAAATCTGTGTCGGAGTCTTTCTTAACTGCTCCACAATGGAGTAGTCTTGAGCCTTCATTTTCTTCAAAAACTCCTACGCCTCTTCCTCCGTCACGGGTTTCTTTATCACCGCTTGGTTGGACCTTATTAACTCTACGGGAGCAAAACACCTCCCCGAACGAGTTAACCCCTGGGTTTCACATATTTCTTCCACAACCTCCTTCCCTTTGTACATTACCATCGCTTTATTGTAGCTCCATGGCACGACTTTCTTGCTGATTATCGGCCTCTGCATTAACAACTGGCCCTATGTATGCCGGCTTGCTTGGTACCCCTCGCACCGTTACTTTGATCGGTTCTAGATTCTTTGCAACAACAGACGATCTCTTCCCCATCACTACCATTGGCTTGGCATCTACCTTCTCCAACTGTACCACCTCTTTTCCACTGGCGACCTTTTTTTTGGGCTGGCACGGATCATCATCACCGTCTGTGAGGGTTTCTTTAGCTCCCTTCCTTCGTGCACAAGCTCAATCATGTGGGTTTCGTGGTGTGCTGACAATGGGTTCTGATTGATGTTGGGCGCATCTGGTGTCTGAACCTCGATCTTGTTGGCGTCAATAAGATCTTGCACTGCACGTTTCAACTTCCAACACTTCTCAGTATCATGTCCGGGAGCCCCCGGACAATACTCACAGCTTACCGAATGGTCCATATTTTGGGGAAGGGGATTTGGCAATTTGGGCTCAATAGGACTCAACAAACCCAACTGCCTTAATTTGTGGAACAAAGCAGTATAGGTTTCTCCCAACTCAGTGAAGGTTCTGGGTCTTTGCGCTCTTTCATTTCTAAAAGCCTGATTCCCCCGGAAACCTGTCCTTGGAGGGTTTCTGTAGGCCCTTGGTGGTGGATAGGTGTTTTGTGGAGGTGGGTGTGTATTTTGGGGAGGTGGGTGTGTATTTTGGGGAGGTGGATATGTGTTTTGGGGAGCTGGCGCGCGCCATTGCGGGCGAGCCGGAGGCTGGGTGTATGTCTGGGCTTGATGGATGGAGAAGTGTGGTTCCTGTGGTGAGTAGTAGGGCTGTGGAGGGTAATTGGGAGTGTGTGGGTAATTTGGGTGATGGGGTCTGGATTGGTAGCGGGGGGAAGGACCTATTGATTTGGACCAATTACCTGCCTCTATTGTTGCGACCTCTTCTCTTCTCTTCTTCCCGAGCGCACCTCCCGTGCCGCTCTGAATGGCCTGAGTGGTTGCTTTAATTGCCGAATAGCTCAGGATCTTATTGGGCTTAAGTCCCTCTTCAATCATACCGCCCATTTTTACCACCTCGTTGAAATATTTGCCAACTGACGTCACCAGGTGACCAAAGTAAGTTGGCTCTAGAGTCTGTAAAAAGTAATCTACCATTTCCCCCTCTCTCATCGGAGGATCAACTCTGGCTGCATGTTCTCTCCATCGGAACCCAAATTCTCGGAAGCTTTCCCCGGGCTTCTTCTCAAGCTTCAATAATGTGAGACGGTCATGGACGATCTCAAGGTTGTACTGAAAGTGACCTGCGAATGCCTGGGCTAGATCATCCCAGGTGTACCACCTGCTCAGATCCTATCTTGTGTACCATTCCAGTGTGGACCCACTTAGACTTTGGCCAAAGTAAGCTATCAGCAACTCATCTTTACCACCTGCTCCTCTCATCTTGCTGCAAAACCCTCGCAGATGTGCCATAGGATCGCAGTGCCCCTCGTATAGATCAAACTTTGGCATCTTGAACCCTGCCGATAATTGGACGTCCGGGAAAGGGCATAGATCCTTATAGGCCATGCTGACCTGGTTGCCTAACCCATGCATATTTCTGAAGGATTGCTCCAGGCTTTTAAATTTTCGCAGCACTTCGTCCTGCTCTAGGCTCTTAGCCGGCTTTTCAATCTCCGTCGGGACCTCAAAATGGGGATTATAAGCATGTGGCTCGGGTGCTTTGAATGTGGGTTCAGGGGGGTAATATTGGGTATCGTGAGCCTGAAATAATGGCTCACTAGATGATCTCTGTAGCATGGCTGGTGGGGGTCTCAAGAAGACAAGAACATTTGGTGGGGGAGGGTTCTGACTGGGTGGTGGAGCTTGGGGGTCATAGGGATTTCCTCCCTGATAGTAATGGTGGCTGGGGAAGCTTGTTGAAGGGCCGGGGGGAGGGTATTCCGGCGTGTGCCCTGGGGGAAGAGTAGGAGTAATGGGTGGTTCAAGCCCCTTTTGTACCCTAGCCAAGGCTAGCTGCATTTCATTCATCTCCAGTCTCATTTTTTCCATTTTTTCCATTGCCTCCTTCAGGAGGTGACTTTCCGTTCTTTCCTCCTCAACGCTTTGGTCTGAACTAGTCATGTTTTTTAGTATGGGCCCTTTGGATCTTGTTTTATAATGGTATGGTGCCAGTACGCTTTAGCAAACTAACTTATAGGAAATTGGAAAAACAGCAAACTTGTCAGCGTTAGATTTTAACACATATTGTAATTGCACGTTGGGGGATGCAATGTTCTTAGGCAGTTAACCATTTCTAACATGTTTTTGCTCCGACCGCATGCATCATTCTGGCTTATTTTATTTGTGCCTCTTTTAAATAGTTTCGGACACCTTCCATTATTTCCTTCTTTTCTCTCTTTCTTTTTCGGAAACCTTCCATTATTTCCATTTTCTTTTCTTTTGTTCACTTTCTCTTTTCTATTTTAGCGGTGGTCGAATCTTATGGGGATTGCCTACGTGTCATGTCCCCGCATGAATCAGACCGGGCATAGTTCTGCCACCAAGTTAAAAATAAAGACAGCAATTTTTATGAAAATTCATTTCATTGCCGAAATATTCTATTGCAAACTACCCACTTGGAAAAGGAAAAACAAAATACAGACTCTGCACTACTAGCATAATTTGTTGTGAAGAGAGAAACACACGAACAAATAACAGACTCTTAAAATAAAGACTTGGACTAGGGATACACTAAAGCTTTGAATTTTGGTGCCCGCGGGGCATCGTTCGGCCTTTCCGCGGGCTTTGGTGTAAGGCCTCTTTGCAAGCTTTTCAATTCTTCCATGATCTGGTGGACGTAGCCCATGACTGAAGCAAAGAGGGTAGTACGGGGCATTTCCTCACATGCTAGGCACCTCATGGTGATGTAGTTCCCGATCTCTTCGATTCTTCCCCTGATTCTATCCCTTTCCAGAAGCAGTTGTTCTATTCGTTGATTCTTTGCCCCCAGCACTTGAGCGTTGTCTGCGAGCTGATCCTAGAATTTGTTCATCTGTTCTTCCATTCGTGCCATCAAATCATAGCACCGCTCCCTGTCAGCCCTAGCATCTCGGGCTTGTTTAAAGACCCGTTCTTTGAGAGTGGAATCTGTTTCTCTTAATATAGCAATGGTCCCTTCATAATCCCTCTTCACTTGCCGCAGGTGCTTTGCACGCGCCATTGTACCTTTTGCCCATCTGGCTCGAATTCTCGCTATGCTAGCTTCTGCCCTTTCCAAACCCTCTTGGCTTTCAATGACCTGGTTTCTCAACCCAGCTATCATCCTTTTGTCGGCCTGATTTCTCTGTTGGTTGTTGGCATCCATTCTGACTCGTCGAATTTGGGCTTTCAGGGCCTTGTTGTCTTGGGTCAACCTGTTCTTTTCTTCTGTATCAGCATCAACTTGCAAGCTATTTTCATATTTCAGGTCCCGAACCTATTGTTTTAACTTTCCAATTTCAACCCGATAGCTTTCTTCTTTCGCCAACCAACCCCATTGCGCTTGTGATGATTCTGCGAAGTCTTGGACGTGGGGCTTTTTAGCTGGCCTCTGGTGCTCAAGTTCTCTCTTGTACCATGCGAGGTATTCCGGCGACACTTCGCCTTTGGCCCGATCCCACACACAAGTATCTATTTTCAGGGTTTGACATTCATTCCAGACTTTACGAACTATCGCTTCAAGGAACTGCCCACTGGGCCCAATTTCGACCACCTAGCCGCTGAGGTCCTCTTCCTTTGGGACTATTTGGCGCCACCCCAACTGTCTCAGTACTTGGTATGGCGCATATGGCTGAATACTTTTGAGACCCATCAGCAGTAAATGAGATTTGGCGGCTGACATGTATATGATTTCATTTACGGGTAGCCACCCAAATGCCAATTCTATTTGGCTTGCGGAGACGCAACGCAGGAGAGTTACCCATTCAGTGACCCCTTCTGGCACACTGAACCCATCGACCCTTGTGAAAAACTCTTCTATACAAGTATTTTCAGATGACACATACCTTATGAATTGAGGGCGATGACACAAGTGTTCGATCATACACATTTGGAGCAATACATTGCAACCCTCAAAGAAACCCCCTCCGGCTTTGCAAATAGTAAGAGCACGGAAGATGTCTTCTATTATAATTGGTGCCAGAGTGTTGTTGTCTTGCTTGAGCAAAGTGCTGACGACCCCAGCAACTTGTTTATTAATTTTCTCATCTTTCCTAGGGAATACCAGCAGACCCAGAAAGGCTATCATAAAAGCAATACACATATGCCTTTCCCATTTCAGCCGGTCTTCCCCACTGCAGATTTTACCCTCGGGATTGTTGAACCCTCCAAAATGACCATATCTGTCGTATATGAATGCCAAAGTACAAAAGCCCTCTGATAAATCGGGTTGTGTACAGTTTTGCGGATATTCACAGTGTCTAGGAACCTGTGTATGGTCACGGCCCTTGGCGCAATAAGATACTGGTCTCTCATAGGAATTTTTGGACCCCCGATGTACCCTGCCATTTCTTCCAGTATCGGTGTGAGCTCAAAGTCTGAGAAATGAAACACATTGTGTGCTGGGTCCCAGAATGAGATCAACGCCCGTATGATGTCCCCTCTCGGATCAATATTCAGCAACCCAACCAGATCTCTCAAGTACAACTTGACCGTATCTTGCCCTGATTTTCCTAAGTCATTCCACCACATGCGCAAACCCAAAGGGGCCCTGTTTATAATAGCTCAAGATGAATTCTGACCCGTACTCATTCTGCACATTTATTAAGGTGATTTAGACAAAAGAAAAAACCTTTATTTGACTCGAGAAAATAAAACTAGTTTTTCCTTTTTCCCAATTTTAAAGAAAGGAAAGGCTGGTTTTCCGAACACGGCCTTTCAGCACTTCAGGGACGAAGATTTTAAGGTTGTAGGGGTTAACCGGCCAAAAGCCTAAAAAAATTGACCAAAAGTGGCCGTTTATGCGAAGCCAGCCTTCCGGTGTCCCTTTCGGGAACATTCGGCTATTTGGATAAGGACGACATCACCCGACTTATTTATAACAAAATTAGATTTTGACATTTTTTTTGTTGCTATATTTGTAAAAGGGGAAGTTGGACCCGACGAGGGTTGCCTACGTATCTCACACCCTGTGAGAATCAAACCGACGTAGTTCGGGCCAATAGAATCAAATTAAAAACATTCCTTTTTATTTTTCCAAAATTTCAACATAGTATCGACACTACTTAGACAGTGGTTTTTTCCTAAAACAAGCAGTTATCTCTCTACACTGCTATTTTTTCTCTCTTTTTTTCTTTCTCTTTTTTCATTTTCCAATATTCCCGATTTTCATAAGCTAGTCAGCATGCAAGTCTGAAGAAAATAAATGCATAAAATAAACAGGATGTAGCAGGATGGTCTTTTCATTTCAGGTTACCTGTCCTAGACGGACCCAACCCTTGTGTTGAGTCCCCTAAGTCAAATGCAACATGATGCAAATAAGCATTACTACTAGGGATCCAGCATGAAGTCAAGTTATTCTAGGTTAAAAACTTGGGTATGTGTTCTAGACAGAGTACCCAAGCGGACAACTCGAGTCGGGGAGGGGGCTACGTACCGGGGACCCGCGAGATCGTCCGACTTTGTAACTTGTCCGAGCCCTTTTCTTATTTCAAGGTATGACACTAACAGAATAGGGAGTCTCAACCAGTGAGCACATCCCCAGAGGTAAGGAGAGAAGGTTTCGGCACAGTTTATATGTACAATTTAAATAATATCAAAGCGGTAAAAAGCATCATTCTGCACATTAAGCACAGATCATACAAAAATATCAGATAATAAAGCCAAAATACAACAATTTATCACAAGCTCGAATTTCTAACCCCGAACCAGTGGTTCTGGGTCAAAAAAAGTCCCCAGCAGAGTCGTCAGAGCTGTCACACCTCCTTTTTCTGCCCCGGCGAGGGGTAAAGGAGTTTTTTCCAATTAAAGGACAATCGAAACGGGATTTATTATTAACATTCAGAGTCGCCACTTGGGAGATTTATGGTGTCCCAATTCACCGGTATAATCCCGAATCGAGGAAAAGAATGACTCTGTTTAACAGTCCGCGAACTAGAAATTCGGATAAGGAATTCTGTTAACCCGGGAGAAGGTGTTAGGCATTCCCGAGTTTCGTGGTTCTAGCACGGTCGCTCAACTGTCATGTTTAGCTTATTTATATGATTTTTATACATGGTGTAACTTATATGCCAATTTTAACTTTTAACCGCTTTTATTTAATTTATCAAAGAAAATTGAACGTCGTCTGAGACATGTCTTTGGATTGCGCCGCATGAAATGAACCCGCAATCCTGAACACATCTGATTTGATGTTTTGGGATTTGGATTTGGGTCGCATGAAATGCACACTCGAATTTAAGAAGGTAAGATTATTAAGCACGCGCCTAAAGAGACTATCATGTTATTATTTTTTGGGAAAGCCGTGAAATTCGCTAAATGGCCCCTCCCTAAATCTAAGCAGTTAATATATACACTTATGAGGGCCCCGCAGTTTGTGCCTTTTCATTTGGCGAGGCTCGTCTCATTTTATTTTAACAGGATAATCCTACAGTGACTACATTTTGTCTATTTTTTTTTTGTTTGTCTCTTAAAATGAAAGAAGAAAAAGTCCTAATTAATTTAACATGCTTATGAGTTGAGGCCTAGTCCAACGTTCAGTTCGCAGAAAATGGACTCGAGTTCGATTTAGCATAGGCAGGTTATTGTCAATTGCATTACAGGACGAAGCTAAACACAATATTTCAGATTTTTAGCAAGTGGGCTGCTTTCAATTATTATCCACCTATTGTTGACGGTATTGAAACCTATATGACTAAGGAACTAACGGGTTCAAACAGGCGGATTCAATAGTGAAAGAAAAAATGAACTCATGTTATCTTCATCTCATTCCCGCTATTTAGATGGTTGGACAATAATGGACATACATTAAACATGTACTATCTAACAGGTAAATTGAAATAAACAGAGTACTCATCATGGCAGCCTCATCCTTGTTTTACTAAGAGCGTACATGGAAATTCATAAACTAAGTTACTATAAAATTGCTCAATTATGCATCACAACTAACTACATGATTCTAATAGAGGAAGAGAACTATTATAAGAAACTAATGCTCCGTATACAACTAATAGTGGACTCAAAATAACATCAACTTTTCGATTTTTGTATTCATGCTTCAAGTTCAGCTTACAGGATTCAGTGAATCAATTGTGTACCTGGTATTGGAAAGCGAAAGAAGAAGAGGAATGATCAGCACAGCAGTAGCATACACAACAACAACAAACTCAGCAACACAGAACAGCCCAGTAACAAACAGTAGCAGAAAACCCAATGACCATATTGAAACGAAGCAGAAAACCCAAGAATCAATGAAACAGTTCAGATTTTTTTTTTCACTAGAACAGAAACACTCTAAAAAATCACTCAACTTTGTGTGCAAAATACAACCTATAAAACACTCTATATCCTTGACTTAGCAAGATAACAGCCAGCCAGTTTTCCCTCTCTCTTAATACTGAACTTTCAGATCCAAATGCCAGCCTCTTAACTCTATATCTCTAGAGTTTTTTTCTCCTTAAAATTCCAGCCCACTTTTTGCTCTCAAACTAAACTGACTTCTTTTTCATCCAAAAGCCAGCCCCCCCTCTTAGTAAAAAATGACTCTATTTATAACCAAAACAGACCCCCTATCACTATCTTGAACTCCCCAGAACTAATTCTGCCTATCCCCTCTAAATCCCCACTCCTATGTCTTATCTTGATTCTAGTTAACTTGGTTCCCCACACTTGGTTCCCTATTGTTTCAATTGAAGGTCATGGGGTATTAAATAAATCCCATGCTATTATGTTTTGTCCCACATTGCTATTAAACTAATGGTATTTAAACAACCATTTGATAGACCCTTAAATTAGTCCTAATTACAGCCCTGTTAAATCCCAATATTACCCCCTTAAATCCCCTGTATTGCATGCCCTAGCCCAGGCCTTATTAATCTGATGTTACACCTATATAAGTTATAACCCTTACCCCTGACTCCTAATTGATCAACTAAACTACTACAACTATATCCTATTCCTAAACAAGTTCTGGCAATAACTTCAAAGCAGCAGGTCGAGATAAAAAATCAAGCAAGTATCAATCCAAGGGAATGAGCTGATCATATTGGGAACCAATCCTGATCGACTCAAACCAACTAATCAAACAGGTATTTGCTAAAGTCGAGCTAAAATTGAGGCATTTATGAATCAAGAAGGGAGGATCAAGTGAACAACCAAAGAGAACAAATTGCAACATATAAATGAACAGGCTGCTTAGTTCCAAAGGTGAAAACTGAACATACCAGCAGGTTCATTTCAATACAATAATGGCACAAAAAATAGGCAAGATAGTAAGCACACTAAAATGAACAGAAATAGACTACTATCATGCTTTTCTAGTTTTAAGTAAATTAATTGACGACCCTTATTTAATTGATTACACATACACAATTGGTGATAAACAAACAAAATCAAACATACAAATAGGGTGATTCATATGGCTAGGAGTTATGAAACTAATTATTCGACGATATTATTCGAATCGAATATACAGTTTATAAACATATATAACAACGGCCAAAAGAAGAATCGACCAAATAAAAGGTCTGGAGATGGACAAAACAGTTGATACAAAAATTTAAAAAAAAACAATAAACCAAACTAAACAGATAAACAAATATAAACATAAACATAGAACAAAAGGGAAAGGAAAAAATACCTCAGTACTCAGAGACTAGACGACCCAGGTTCGAACTCAGACTTGATCACTTTGAGGTCGAACAGACCTTAATCGAGTGTTCTCAACTGAGAACACTTCGACTAAGGTCTATTAGACCCTAAATCTTCCTTTAATTTGGACAGAATCCATGGTTTGGACTTTCTAGGGTTCTTACGTTCGATTGGTGGTTCGAACGTTTCTGGCCAGATTCGAACCAAACCAACGTTGGCTTGGTAACGAGGGAGGTCTAGGGGTTGTCTGGTATGAATTTGGGCTTGGTTGGGGTAGATTAAGGTTTTGCTCGAATCTTCAAATGAAGATTCGAGAAGTTTGAGGATGATTCGAAGCAAATGGTTCATGGATTCGTGTTCAGGGTGGTGAGAAGGCTTTAGGGTGTAATTTTGGTGGCCAGCGTTGTTGCCGCCGGGTTTCAAGCGGTGGAGTCACATGGCAGCTAGGGTTTCACCTGGTCCATCTCTGAGCTTGGAAAGAGACGAAGGGGTGAGAGGGGGGTGTTTGGATTGGGGGCTGGGGTGAGATATTAACCTTATATAGTGGGAGGGATGGTTTGATATTGGTCATTGGATCACACGAGATCAATGACCTGGATCTCTCACTTAAGTGAAACGACGTCGTTTAGACATCTCTTTGACCAGGTGGGTATTTGATGGAACAAGTCGGGCTGGATATGGGTTAGGATATGGCGTTCGAGACCGTTGGATCAAGGGAGATGAACGGCTCAGATTGGCGTGCCTGAAACAACGTCGTTTGAACCAACGCTGGGACTGAACTGGACCGTTAGATCTGTTTGATCAACGGTCCAGATTTAAGACGCTGAAACGGCGTCGTTTGGTTGGTCTGATAGATCAGGCAATTGGGTTAGGTCATTTGCTAGTTTGGGCCTGACTTTGGGGTCCCAAAATGATGGCCCGGGTCGGATTTTGCCCACTATTTTCCTTCTTCTTTTTTTTTCTTCATTTTATTTTAATTCCTAAAAACCAAAATTCTTAAATTAAATTGTAACATCAAAATTAAACTGCGAAATATTAATTAACCCTGATCAACAATTAACACACATGACTAGTCATTAATTGCAACCAAAATCACACAAAAATGATAAACATAAAAAATACCTATTTTTGTGATTTTCCTCTTTCAAAACCAAATTATGGTTCAATTAATTCCTAAGTGCACCATTAGATCCTAAGTGTGCATGCAACATATATTTTTGTATTTTTCTATTAATTTAGACATATAAACACGAACACACAGAATGCAAAAATATAAAAGGAAAATAACACAAAAATTCGGCAAAATTGCGCACAACACAAAACATTTCATTTTTTATTTTTGGGAGTATTTCTCATATAGGGCAAAAATCACGTGCTTATAGGGCTAACCCGGCTACTGTCAGAAATTGGGAAAATGATTCTCGCATCTAACCATTTGATCACCTCTTTCTTCATTACTTCCTTCATATTAGGGTTCAGCCTTCTTTGGTGTTCTCTTTAAGGTTTGTGTCCTTCTTCCAGTAGAATTTTGTGCATACAGTATGCGGGGCTGATTCCCTTTATGTCTCCCATGGTCCACCCAATAGCAGTCTTTCACTCCTTAAGTACCCGCAAGGGTTGTTGCGTCTGCACATCTAGCAAACTAGATGAGATAATAACAGGTAATGTGGAGTTAGGTCCAAGAAACTCATACCTGAGATGGGTTGGCAATGGCTTTAACTCCAACTTTGGTGGTTCTTCGATTGATGGCTTGGCCGGAGGAGCTTATCTTTTCTCCAAGTGCATGGGCTCAAATTCAAGTGTTCTATCCCAGGACCATCTACCTTCTAATGACATTACCCATCCAGCTAGTTCTTCTCCCTTTACCTCATCCAAGTTCATCAGACATGCAGCAAGGGGGTCTTCAATAGTCCGCAGTTCATCATCGGTCTCTATAATTACATCCACGTCATCTATAAAAGAGCAATTGGCAAATTCACTTGGTCGCCTCATAGATTTCTACACGTTGGATGTTATTTCTTCATCATTTAACCTCATCTTTAACTCCCCAGTTTCACAATCGATTAAAGCTCTCCCCGTGGCCAGGAATGGTCTTCCCAAAATTATGGGAATCTCTTCATCTACTTTGCAGTCTAAGATTACAAAATCTGTAGGGAACATAAATTTTCCTACCTAAATCAACACATCATCCAGAATACCAGAGGGTCGCTTTACCATCTTGTCAGCCAGCTACAACAACATAGAGGTGGGTCTAGCTCTTCCAATATCCAGCCTTTTATAAATTGCCAAGGGCATAAGATTAATGTTGGCCCCTAGATCACACAGTGCTTTAGCAAAGGCAAAATCACCAATAGTGCATGGGATTGTAAAGCTCCCTGGGTCGGACAACTTTTCCGCAATTGGTCTAGTTACCACTGCACTATAGGTCTGGGTGAGAGTAACTGTGGCTAAGTCTTGGAAATTAAATTTTCGGGACGTTAAGTCCTTCATCATTTTTGCATACCCAGGTACCTGGATTTGTTTTAGCATTTCCAAGAACTTCTTGTATTGCTCCTCTTTTGGTACTTAGCTAGCCTCTGAGGGAAAGGTGCAGGAGGTCTCTTCTTCCCTATCATTTGGGATCGATCTTTATCCTCTGCCACATCAACCACTGGTTCCTGTGCTATCTCAGCTTCTTTCTCGGTCTCAATTTGAATGCTACCTTCTTCCTAGGCAGGCTGGACTGTTACTTCTATCAGTTTCGTTGATTCATCCAACTCTATGGGCACTGATATAAGTGTCTCAGCTTCCCTATCTTCTCGAGCCCTTTCTTGCTCTGCATCTAAATCCCTGCCATTACGTAAGCTCACCGCCATCAATTGCTTCGGGACTTGATCTTTTAGATTTACCTGAGTATCTGCAGGTAGTCTTCCACGAGAGCGATTGTTTAGAGACATCAAAATTTGTCCCATTTGCATTTCAATATTCTTAATCGCCGAGTTATGTGCATCTACTCTCTCACTAATCTTTGCATTAGACCTAATGACCTGTTGCATCATTGCTTCAAGTCTAGCAAACCCATCTTCCTACCTTCCACTGTACTGCTGCTGAGGAGGGTGATATCCCTACTGTTGATTCTGATTACTGTATCCCCGTGGCCTTGGGTAAGGTGCTATATTGTTGGGGGATCTCATACCTCCCATGTTTCCACTGTTGAACTGTGATTGGGCTGGCCTGTATTGCTGATTTAGCTGACTCTAATTCTGGCCACCCTGTCTCTGGCCTCCATAATTAGACACATAGTTCATATCTTCAGGGTAGTGCCGATGATCGTGTCATGCATGCCACTGATTACCAATTGACTGACTAATGCACGATGTGCACAATCTCCCATTAGTAGTATCTACAATATGTACCTGTTATTTTTGTCTTGACTCTTCTACCCTTTTGGTGAGTATGCTCATTTGTGTCAATAAAGTGGCCATATTTTCAGTCATTGAATTGGATGGATCTAAAGGCACTGAGTGCACCACTGGAGTGATAAGTGCATTTCTGGTTATCCATCCTGAATTCTGTGCCATCTTGTCAAGCAGACCTTGAACTTCTCTTTATGTTTTACTCAAGAATGCTCTACCCGCTGAAGCATTAACAATGTTCTTCATGCTGTTTGACAATCTTATGTAGAACCGCAGTCCCAACATCAATTATGGAATGCCATGGTGCGGACATATGACCAGTATCCCCTTAAAACGCACCCATGTTTCATGTAATGTTTCCATTAGTCTCTGTTTAAAACTCAAAATGTCATCAATCTGTTGCGCGGTTTTGTTGGGGGGGGAGAGAACTTGTTCACGAATTGCCTGACTAACTCTTACCAAGTTGTTATAGAATTTATGGGGAGTGAGTTTAACCAGGTCTGGGCAGCTCCTGTCACTGAAAATGAAAACAATAGCAACTTGATTGCTTCTGGAGTTACATTGGGCTGTCTTTGGGTTTTGCAGATTGACAGAAAAATTTTCAAGTGTTGTTGAGGATCTTCGACTTGCGACCCCGAAAATAGTCCCTTGTTTTACAATAAATGCAGCATGTTATTCGTGATTTGGAATTATTTAGCTTGTATCTGCGGGGCTAAAATTGAGGTGGCCAAATTTTCAGCTGTGGGTTGTGTCCAATCATAAAGAACCGCCTCGGGCCAAGAGTGCCATTGGTGCTATTGGTACATTTGGGTGTTCTTCGTGGTCTCCCATTGCTGTTTCGATTAGGTCAGTTCTTTGTTGTTGTCTATTTCTCCGGATGGCCCGGTTCAAAGCCTTGAAAACTTTCTCGGGATCTGAAAATGCTTCAAATACTTCACAAGTTCTTGATGAGTTTCTAGGCATGCACCTGTGCAACCAAGTCAGCAAACGTCAAAAATTTCAATGTAAAAATTGGGTGTAGAGAAACTAACTATACTAAGAATTTTTGTACTTCTTTAAATCGCAATCGATAATATCGTTAACTCCCCAGCAATGGCGCCAAAATTTGATCATGCTCAACTAAGCCTATTAAAAGACTATGCGGTCGTTGCAAATATAATCCGGAGTATTGTGCCCTAAGTCGAATCCCACAGGGAATTAACGTATCAAGAGAAGTCTTCGAAGTACTAAATTCTTATTAGTCAACCTTCTCAAACTTTGTGAATAAAAGTGGTGTTATAATTACTATGACAGCTAATAGAATCAATAAAATGAAGGTTAATTAATACACAAGTGTAGACAATTGGAATAAAGGCCTAAGGTAATGGCTTCCCCCGTTGTAGATTTCCTTAGTCGTATATTTATTATAGCTATGAATTAGTCTCTATCAATCATGAACTCTCCAACTATCATAACTCTCTCTCAAGTAATTGTGATAATTTACTAGACGCACTCTGCCAAGCTACGCTAGCTAGATTCGCATTACAATTCACTTAGATTGCACCCGAGGTATCGTTATCTCTACTCCAACCTCTAAACCCTCGGTTATGACTCTTGCCTATACTCCGGGAGTGATGTTGTTCAAAAAATTACCTAAATATGCATTCTTTCTCAAGTAGATACATAATAAATAGGCATGGCTAATTGAGGATCCTTTCAACTAACCAAAATCAAAACGTAGTTGAACAGATAGAGATTAACAACTAACTCAAACTATATTAATATCACAATAAGTTCATCCACAATAGGTTCAACCAAAACCTTAGATTAAAAGAGTTAGCTACTCATAACAATGATAAGCATCATAATAATAAAATTCATTACAAATCATAAAAATAAAAGGAAGAAGAGAAGAACTTGATGAAGAAAACTCCTCTTAGCTCCCTTACCTTTATTATTCTTGTTCTTAGCTAATAAAAGCTGCACACCTCTATTTTGGGCGAGCTTGACCTTCTATGGGTTAAGTGAATTTGCCCCCCATACTTCCAAAATTACCTTTGACAATTTTGTTCCGGAATCTGGACTAGCGCGATCGCGCATGTGGGCGCGCTAGTCCAGGTCTCATTTGTTTGGTTCTTTTATTCTCGTCTTCTCGCTTATTTAGCTCTTAGGGGTCTTTCTTTCTTCAATGTAGTTCCAATCACAACTTTAAGGCCTCATACAAGCTCTTCATTTCTGCAACACAATTTAGAGCTCATTTTTCATCATTTAATTATATTAGAGCATTAAAACATAATCAAGTTGGGGCAAAAACCATTGTCAAATGACATATATCTACCCTAATATCAAGGTTCACAAAGATAGAATTCTGACATGTGCTAATTATTTAGAATGAATTTGTCGATGCATTGGCCACCTTGTCATCTATGATACAACATCCACATAAGAAATATATTGATCCCATTCCGGTGAAGATCCATAATCAGCTGGTATATTGTGCTCGTGTTGAAAAAGAAATAGACGGAAAGTCTTGGTTCCATGACATCAAGGAGTATTTGTCGAAGAGAGAATATCCGGAGCATGCAAATCACACTAAAAATGCACACTCTGGATATTGTCCAATCACTTTTTACACAGCGGAGGGAACTTGTACAGAAGAACTCCTGATTTGGGTTTACTAAGGTGCATCGACGCAAAGGAAGCTTCTAAGCTTCTCGAGGATGTGCATGCCGGGACCTGTGGCCCACACATGAATGGTTTTGTCTTGGCTAAGAAGATACTCAGAGTAGGTTACTTTTGGATGACCACAGAGACAGATTTCATCCGGTATGGCCGCAAATATTTTCAATGTCAAGTGCATGCCGATATGATAAAAGTGTCGCCAAACGAGCTCAATGCAACAAGCTTACCTTGGCCATTTGCTCCCTGAGGAATGGATGTTATTGGTTTGATTGAGCCCACCACTTCAAATGGACACATGTTTATCCTGTTCGCCATTGATTACTTCACAAAATGGGTAAAAGCTGCATCTTACAAAGCTGTAACCAAGAAAGTCGTCGCAGATTTTGTCAAAGATTGTATTGTCTGCCGATTCGGGGTTCCCGATTCCATTATTACTGACAACGCCAATCTCAACAATGATATGATGGAAGCTATGTATGAAGCTTTCAAAATCAAGCACAAGAATTCCACAGTCTGTAGACCTCAGATGAATGGAGTCGTAGAAGCCTCTAACAAAAACATCAAGAAGATACTAAGGAAAATGGTAGCGAACCATAAACAATGGCATGAGAAGTTACCTTTCGCTTTATTGGGATACTGCACTACGGTTCGCATATCAACCGGGTCAACTCCCTACATGCTGGTTTATGGTACCGAGGCTGTCATCCCAGCCGAGGTAGAAATTCCTTCTTTAAGAATCATACAGGAAGCTGAACTCAGTGATGCAAAGTGGATAAGGAGTCGCTATAAGCAATTGGACTTTATCGACGGAAAGAGGATGAATGCAGTAAGTCACAGCGAACTTTATCAGAGCCGAATGTCCATAGCTTTCAACAAAAGGGTCAAACCAAGACAGTTCGTACCGGGGCAGCTGGTGTTGAAGAAAATCTTCCCACATCAAGATGAAGCCAAAGGGAAATTCTCTCCTAACTGGCAGGGGCCGCACATGGTTCACAGGGTGCTGACAGGAGGAACACTCATACTTGCAAAAATAAATGGAGAAATCTAGCCAAAACCAATCAATTTAGACGCAGTCAAGAGATATTATGCTCAAATTATTTATATTTCCTCATCTGTTGTAATTGAACTACGCTTGACCTGATTCCTGTTTAAGAGGGGATACGTAGGAAGCATTATGGGTTCGGCCATATCATAATAAAATTTCCATTTCCCCCAAGGTCAGAAACCGGGGCAGAATTTTAAGGAGGACCCTCAAAATTCCGAAGCAAGCTCGGCCAATGCCATCGCATGAGTCAGACGGTCAATAATCAATTAAGAAACTGGGGCACAATTTTGAGAAGGATTCTTAAAATTCTGTAGAAGATTCCAAGAGGCCTATTATCCACAAACAATCAAAAGATCACCCACCAAACTGGGGCAGAATTTTGAGGAGGACCCTCAAAATTCCAACATATGAGAGCTGCAATGCCTTTGAAATGTGTTACGGTCACTAGTTCATCAAATGTATCAATATATTTCTGAAATAACTCTATTAAATTGCATATTTTCGAAAATTCTATTTGCATGGAAGCTAGGTGTCACCCAGGGGTACTCGAAAGGCTTTCAGAATGGAGCAGAGCAAAGCCAATCGACAGAGGCACGAACCAAACTTCCCCTCACAAAACTTACAATTTTTCTTTTAACGCAGGCACATCCGACGTAACGATAACATCCACGTAGAAATATCACTATCAATCACACCATCAGACATCAATTATATCTCCAGCTAAGACATACATTACTCTTATTTACTACGTGCTTTGTGCATGAGTCTAATCCTTCCCTCTATCCTGCATGAGGCTAATCCATGCCTCGATATTTGCATGAGGCTAATCCTTGCCTCTATACCTGCATGAGGCTAATCATTGCCTCCCTATTTGCATGAGTCTAATCCTTGACTTTATACTTGCATGAGGCTAATCCATGCCTCCCTATTTGCATGAGTCTAATCCTTGACTCCATACTTGCATGAGGCTAATCCATGCCTCCCTATTTGCATGAGTCTAATCTTTGACTCCATACTTGCATGAGGCTAATCCTTGCCTCCATACTTTCATGAGGCTAATCCCTGCCTCCCCTATTTGCATGAGTCTAATCCTTGAATTCCCCTATTTGCATGAGGCTAATCTCTGCCTCCATCCGGTAGGAGGCTAATCCCTGCCTCCATCCTGCATGAGGCTAATCCTTGCCTCCATAACTGCATGAGGCTAATCCTTGCCTCCATCCTGCATGAGGCTAATCCTTGCCTCCATAACTGCATGAGGCTAATCCTTGCCTCCATAACTGCATGAGGCTAATCCTTGACTCCGTACCCGCATGAGGCTAATCCCTGTCTCCATCCTGCATGAGTATAATCCTTGACTCCATACCCGCATGAGGCTAATCCTTGCCTCCACAACTGTATGAGGCTAATCCTTGCCTCCATAACTGCATGAGTCTAATCTTTGACTCTATACTTGCATAAGGCTAATCCTTGCCTCCATAACTGCATGAGTCTAATCCTTGACTCCATACCTACATGAGGCTAATCCCACCCTCCATCCTGCATGAGGCTAATCCTTGCCTCTATAACTGCATGAGTCTAATCCTTGACTCCATATCTGCACGAGGCTAATCCCTGCCTCCCTACTTGCATGAGGCTAATCCTTGCCTCCATACTTGCATGAGGCTAATCCTTGCCTCCCCATTTGCATACACTGTCCCTTTTCACACAAATGTTATTCTATTTCTAGCACTATCTATTTGCTCTTCTATCGGGATAAGCTTTGCCCTCCATTTTGCAAGAATAAGCCTTGTCTTGTTAACATCATTTTATTGTATATCATGGGCTGAAATATCGCCAATTTATCCAAAGGCATCATAGTCTAAAAGGCATCATTCTCATAGCCTGAAGATACCATGCCCTGCGAATAAAGGTGTCATGGTTCGGAGACACCATTGTCATGGCTCGAGAATGTCATTTCATGGCCTGTAAATCTCTCATCAAACAATTCATGGCCCAGAACATCATGGTCTAAGGATGTCATCCCTAATCGTTAAAAGACAACTTTCATAGTCCGTCGGGAACATGCATCATGTTTAAATTTATACACGGTATACGTTTGTATTGGTTCTATTTGCAAGTAACCCGGCGAGCAACGACTATCCCAGCAGGAGCGATCCCGCTCCAGTTCTCTCAGCCATATAAAACCTAACCATTCCCGTAAACCTTTCACTCACCCAGTCCCAGGTATTGCGTCCGACTTGAAATGACTTCATTGGTATACTTCGCCGACAAATTCGGGACTACACATGGCCTGATTCCTGTAAGACCAGGGATATGTAGGCAGCTCCGAAGCCAGAGTACAGCCTAATCTCTCGAACTGTTTCGCTCGGTCAAAATTGACCATCATTGCTTTACCCAAAAACTATTTCATCCTTCACGATTAAAGAGGGGCAGTTGTTGATACCAAATTTTTCCCAAAAATATTTTAAAATTACATATATACCTTCAAAAACATGCATTAATAGCAATAGGTATTTTTCCACAATTTTCCTATATTTTTATTATTTTATCAAGCATTTTTATTTCCAATAAATAGTCACAAATGATATTACAAGTGATTTCAAAAATATTTATTGATTCAATTTATTATTTATGATCTTATTTGAATCAAATTATTTCATAATTGACCAAATTGGTAGCTTTTGGCTATACTTGCAATAACTTTGCAGTTATAGCCCAATTATATGATTTTATACTATTTTTGATCGAAAATTAATCATTTGTATTTCTTAATACTAAGTAATCTTTTTTTAACTATTTCTATGCATAAAATTAATTTCATATAATTATCAGCTATTTTTGTAAATTGTTTTATTTAATTTAATTGAGTATTTAACAAATAGTCCCATTTTATTTTGATTATAACCTAATTAAACCAGCCCCAAAAATCCAATTAAACTAGCCCAAGACCCAGGCCCACAACTAAATCCTACCCGACCCAATTTCGCTCAAATCCTGGACGTTGATCATTTTTGATCAACGGTCCAGATTAATTATTTCCTTAATTAACCTAATAGAATACCCCCCCCCCCC
>MU779299.1:80197-140313 GCA_026770625.1 Nicotiana glauca | reverse complement strand
AGAATACCCCCCCCCCAAACCCTTATTTTTCTCTCTTTCACTCCGCCATTACACTCTCTCATTCTCTCTCAAACCCTCTTCTAAACCTAAGCTTCTACTCATCGATCGTTGGCTCACCGGTATCAATGGTGGTTCCACCACCACCCCTAGCCTCCATGTCTCTCCCACCATTCCGGATTATTGCTACCCTAAGGCTCTCGAGGGATCAGTGGCCATTGGACTCACACCTAGGGTCTGTGATCACTATTCTCAACCACCCTTGGCACGTCTGAATAATATTTTTCTATTTTCCGGCTAGATCCATGGATTTTAAGCCGGAATCTCTCCATCTCTGGGGCATCTATCTCTGAAACCCTAACTCATCTCTTGACTCTTCAGATCTACCATAGATCTGAGTGTATTCTGAGTTATTTTTGTTTTTTTCTATGATAACCTCTCCGATTTTTCAAAATGCCTTTTCGTCTTCGAACTAGGGTTCGTAACCCTTTTTTAAAATGCTTTTTCTTCTGATTTTTAGTATTATTCTATGATTTCTTTCATATTTAAGTAGTTTATTTAAGTTTTTCCTTTTATCTGATTCATCATGTTAAAACCCTAATTATTTTGGTTTTAATCCGGGTTTCTGAAGCTATCTTTGCTCATCTGATTTGTATATGTACCTGTTTCTCATACGTATGTTCCAAGTTCTATGATTTTCTACCTCCTCGTTTTCATTAGAGTTTTTGATTTTGCTTCTCCCGCCTATATTATGTCTACTTTGTTTGATTGACGAAAATTTGTGGTGATTTCTTCTAATCAATATTATTTTTAGTTAAATCCCCGATCTCTTGTAAGTTATACCTTTTACTGATTTCCTGTGATTGATATCTTTGTAGATTTTCGACCTATAAATCATTATCTTGTCTTATTACATGATTGACTATGTTGTTTCCTTAATTATAACCTTATGAATTTAGCCTCAATCGTTTACCCTATACCTGCTGTATTTGAAGTCTGTCCTTATTAGTCGTACACTGATTTCTTTCCTTATTTTGTTATTTAACTCCTTACTCCTTAATTTTGACTTATACTCTCTCGTTAACACAAAACACGAACATTGGTTCAAAAACTCTCTCTCACACACTCAAACTTTCTGCTCTAGCTGGCAACAAGCCAATGCTAACTATTGCGCTTTCCTATTTTTCACTTTGTGTTTATTGTCTCTTTACCAGTATGTCCTAATTTCAATTCAAGTTCCAAAACCAATATGTTTCATTTATTGCTTCAGCTTATCATGTTTCTGACCTGTTTCTATCTATGTTCTATTGTTCAATGTGTATTAACATGCTCACGTTATGGTTTCATATAGCATGCTAGTTCTAGTCCCCTGGTAGCTTGTTTCAATGTGACTCTATCCTGCTTTGAATATTTGTCTACTTGTGGTCCAGTATTGATATGCACCATACTTTTCAAATTGATTTGTCACTTTAGATGTCTATGTTGATATCACTAGACATTCCCTAATCCCACAAACCCTCACAAGCATTGCTATGCTCTTGTAACTATGTGTTTACCTACATGACCTATGTATTCCCCAAATCCCTTGACCCCATGTTTGTGGTTGTTGAACCTGCTTTGGTTCTATGATCTCTGGCTGTGTATGAACCTGTTTTAGGGTGTTGTGTTTGGACTGTTGCTTACAACTTCACTTCCTTTTCAAAACTGTCTCTGTTGTCTTTTACAAAACTATTTCAAACATGTCCCTTTTCTAACTGTTTCCCTGCTTAAATATTTTCAAGCACTCTCACATCTACTCTTAGGTTTTATGTTCTGTCCCTCTAATGTATGACTTCTTAGGGATCCCTATGAGATCCTTCTGAACTCTAATACATTAGAGTTGGCCCTTCCACACTGCACTTACTCAACTATGACTATGAAATCTGGGTGTGAGCACTGCTCGGGATCCCTTGAGGTCCTTAGGGAACTCTGATACACCTGGATTATGTGAAAGGATGTCTGGAATTGGAAACTTTGGAAATTTGGGCCTACTTGTTGGCTCCCTATAGATTAACTTCTTATTTTTCTTATCTACTTATGTAATTCATTCGATATTGGTATATAATAATTTGTAAACGAATATGGGGGTTGGATAGTGAAAATACGAGGGTAGCTATACATGTTATCAATATCAACGAGTAGAAAACATGATTTAGGTTTATATTCTCCTGTATCTGCATTAGAACTCATGCTTAGGACCAATATATGCAAATCATATCATGTATTATAAACCATGCTCCTAAAGTTCCATGTCTACTACTTTCAGCATTTCATTTTGACATCTCTATTATCACTTAGAAATCCTGTTTCTAAGATAAACGACTTTAAAGGTAAACTGTCACCTATGCGTTTTGAAATCATGATGTAACCTACTGTGCATTTAGAAATCTTGCTTTAGGAATTCTGGAATACTGAATAGGACTAAACTGAGACATGTATTCTTAAACTGATGATGAACACTGAAGCTTCAACTGTTTATGGCATACTGAGTAATCTATACTAAGACTCGGGGGTATCAAACCAAAGTCTATATTGAATACGTACAGAGCTCACAACGTTCAGAATGAAAGTGGTGAACGAGTTATGAAGCAAGAGAATAAAAGTTCTACAACTATTCAAGAAACTAGGCTAAACAATATTTCTGAGGCAATTAGTAACGTCTTAAAAGAAACGTAGTGCAGAGAGAATCATTCAAATTCCCAAACATAGAGAGTTAGCCTCACATACCTTAACTTCGTGCTCTTGATCGTAATACAACATTCGTCAACCCTTTCAACTTTAATCTACATCAATACAAGTCAAAAGGATTCCATATTAGCAATAATATTCATGTTTTGGTTACTTAGGCATATTCTCAAACACTTGGTGAGAATAAAGATTCATAGCCCTTATTAATGGTGTCTCTACACCAATAACCCATTCTCTTGCTACTAGATAAAATCTAAAGTCACAAATGGTTATAATTAACGTTATTCTTTATCACCCATAAGGTAATCAACACTCATAATCAATAATAACCTATCAACAACCCAAACCTATCACCGTTCATGCTTTGATATCAAACTCATCAACTCATATCTCATGAACTAGAGTCTATAATCATTAATTCAATGATAGAATCAATTAGAGGGTGAAGACATTACCTTTTTGAAGTTCAATCTTCTTGAATTCGAGTTCTAGGGTTTCTTCTCTCAACAATGGTGTCCCAATCGAATATCTAATGATATGGAGGGTTTACCCATGTTAATAATATGTTGGAAAATTAAAATTAACTTATAATCACCATTAGAACTTACCTTGGGTGGTGGAGGGACCCTTAAGGAGTTAGGTTTTTTAGAGTTATCCTTTCTAGAGCAAGTTTTTATGTTTTGGGGTTGTGGGGGACGAAATATGGCTAAAACAACGACTTTCTAAGTTGGCCACTGCATCCCAGTAGGATTGACTGCAGTCCCGGCCGCGGTAAATCACTGGAACACTGCCTCACGACCGCGGTCGCGGTCAAACACGGCCGAACACAGTAGTTACGTATCCTTCTGTAAAACGGGCATAACTTCTTGCACAGAGCTTCGTTTGGGCTCCACAATATATCGTTGGAAAGATATTTCAAAGTCCTAAAACTGTCATGCTTTTAGTTTTCCTAATTTCTTACACATTTTCACTAAACCCTGCTAGAGGATAGACCTTCTGCAAACTTAGTCGATTTTATCAAATCTTATGCACCTCACTTTCCATCTTAATTTTGAAACAACTATTTTCACCCATAACCATCCCGATGGGACTTCACATGTTCAAAATATATCCTTACTACTCCTTTGACTCATTCATACCTAAGCCGAATTTTACGGGGTGTTACAGTTGATACTCAATTTTCCCTATATAATTTAAATATGCATAAATACTTTCAAAATAACATATATATGCATATATAAGAATTCACAAGGTTTTTATATTTTTTCTATAATTTTAAAGATTTTAAATTGATTTATTTTCTTTCATTTTACTCATAAAATCCCGATTAATTATCCCTCAAATTGTTGTTATGATAATTTAATCATCTAAATTCTATATTTATGACAAAATATGGTTAAAATATTTTTTATGTAGTTTTATAATTTCATTATGTATTTTAAAGCTAAATTACATATAATTACAATATTAGCTCTATTAATGTATAATTACATTTATATGTATAAAACCGACCTTCTATATTTTTAACTGTTGAAAAACTATTTTACATCAGTTTAGTACATGAAATTATTTTGTAGAAATTATTTTTATATTTATTATAAATTATAGGGGATTAAATTGGCTATTTAAAATATACTAAGATTGCATTTCAAGTTTAGCCCCAATTTTAACCCAACCCATACCCAATTTCTAATCAAATTACCCGACCCAAATCCTAAACACGCCTACCTGATCCGGAACTAATTAAATCATGGTCGTTGATATGAGAGATCAACGACCCGTATTAACTCTTGCCTTTTTTAACTCTAAACAACCCCTAACCCTAAATCATTCTCCCAAACCCGCCACATCTGTATTCTCTCATATCGTCTCCTCATCCTCAAACCCTAGCCCTTCAAACGCCGACCTCTCTTCTACGATCTTCTCTGGTGATCTCTCATCGACTCCTAAGCCTCCAATGGCTTATCTAATGCCATACTTGCCTTCTCTAAGGTCTTCAAGGGCCCAGGGCCATGCCGACTTACATCTAGGGTTCGTCACTTGTCTGTTCTTGGCTACCGCAGTGTGATTTCAAGCAAAATCATGTTTTATTTGTTACGATCCTAGGGATTCTAGACATGTTCTTTCATCTCTATATGGGTTTCTTTTGAAACCCTAATTTCTGTCAATATGTCATATATCTGTATAAATTTAGTATGATTTGAGTTTGTTTCTTTAATGTTTTACACTGTCCTTGGAACTATTTATAAGAATCATGTGATTTCAAGTGTTTTCGCCTTCTTCTAAAAATTAAGGTTTCAGAAATTCTTTTAAAACTTTGTTTAAACTGATTCTTTACATTTAAACTTCTATTTCTTGCATATTTCGACTGATTAAACTAATTCTTTACATTTAAACTTCTATTTCTTGCATATTTCGATTGATTCTATGATTTTACTACCTCTTCAACTCACCTATGTTGAAAGCCCTAATTTTCTAGATTTCTTCGTTTGGTTCTGTGTATTAGCATGACCGATCGTCTCCTGTTTGAGTTTCTGTGACTATCTTGCCTCGAATATGTTCCTACTGAGTTTTTTGCCTAACTTATATCACCTTTATGTGCTTGTGTTCGTCTTGACTGGTCAAGACTTGACCCTTTTCTTGCTATGTTTGATTACTCATGTCTCCCTCTATTTATATGTTGAACACTTACTCATGACTCTCTCTTTGATTGATTCTGGATTCTCTATTTCATGGCTTGATTGGAAGACCTTCCTTTAAACCTTCAATTTTTACCCTTCTATTCAATTAATTGATTCCCCTACCTTGTCTGTTGTGGTACTTTATTCTTATTGACTATCTCCTTAATTAGAGTTTTCTAAACTTAGCCCTAATTGTTTACCCTGTACTAACTAAATTTTAAATCTTTCCTTATTGGTCATACATTGATTTCTTTCCTTATTTGTTACTTGTTCTTACCGTTTGAATTGATTCCCTTAACTTAAGGGAGTACTTGTCTTGATTTTGCTCTAATTGGTTCTGAGTTCCATAATTACTATACTATGGTCATTCTTGCCCTATTTTACCTAGTTTCGAACTACTATATATACATACTCTCTCATTAACACAAGGACACGAACGTTTTTGGTTCAAAAAGCTCTCTCACACTCAAAAACTTTCTGTTATCTCTTTGTACTTGCTATTATTCTGAGTTAGCTGGCTGCAATCCAAGGCTAACTATTGTGCTTTCCTATTCCTCATTTTGTATTTACTGTCCCCTTACTGGTATGTCTTGATTTTAATTCAAGTCCCAAAATAATATGCTTTTTCTATCACTTCAAATTGTCACATGCTTCTATCTATGGTTTTGTTGTTCAACCTGTAATTGACATGTCTACTTCACTATCTACTTTGCTGCATGTTATATACCCCCTTAGGATCCCCTTCTAGTATGTCCCAATGTGACTATATTTCTCTGATCCCTAGCATGCCCCTTCCTGGGTGAAGTAATTGGCTATCCTAAGCCTATTGACTCTGTATTAACCCTAAAGTTCATGTTATACTTATAAGCCTTGACCCCTTTTAAGGCTCCTCTGATTTTGTACCTATGTGCATTTGTGCTTACTATATGCCCGATGCTTACCCCAAATCCCTATTACCCTAAGTGGATGTGTGCATCTGCTTGACTCCATGTATTGTTGCTAATGAACTTCTTCTGGTTTTGTGTTTGGTTTGATTGATTGTTAGTCACCTTACTTTTTTTTTAATTTGTCTTATAACTCCTTATGTGTTTTCTTACAAAACCATTTCAAGAAAATGTCTTTTTTAATATTGCTTTCCTACTGAAACCTTTCAAACTGAGTCAAGCACTCTCACTTTACTCCTTAGTCACTAGGTTCTGCACCCTCCAGTGTGTGTACTGCCTTGGGATCCTTTGGAGAACCCTCTGAACTTTGGCACACTGAGGCTGGCCCTTCCACACATCACTTACTCAATTTGGTTACCAAGTCTAGGTATGAGTACTGCCCGGGATCCTTGAAATCCTTAGGGAACACTGATGCACCTAGACAATGATATTATCTATGAAATTGGCATTTGAGGCTATTGGGGGTTTTTGGGAAATTACTTGGGCCTGCTTCAGGCTCCCTATAGTGTAACTTATTCTTTTCCTTTTTATCTATTTATGTAATTCATTCATATGGTCTGTAATAATTTGTAAATGAATATTGGGGTAACTAGTGAAAAGGGTGGATAGTTAAATATTTGTGGGGTAATACGGGTAGAAACCATGCCTATAAGAATTTTATTTTTTGTTGTATTTGCCTTAACATGTTAGAAATCATGCCTATAGGTCTCAAGTGGTTCCAATAATAGAAATCATGTGTATAGGTCTTAAATTCAACTGTATAAGTAGAAACTCTGCCTATAGGACTTTATATTTTTTGCTATGTTTGCCTTACCATGTTAGAAATCATGCCTATAGATCTCAAGTGGTTCCAATAATAGAAATCATGTTTATATGTCTTAAAATCAAATTTATAAGTAGAAACCATGCCTATAGGACTTTATATCTTGTTATGTTTTCCTTACCATGTTAGAAAATCATGCCTACATGTCTCAAGTGGTTCTAATAATAGAAATCATGTTTGTAGATCTTAAAATCAACTTCACAAGTAAATACCATGCCTATAGGATGTGATTCAATCCAACTTATGTTATAACGGATATTATATGTGCATTATTTGTTATCATGCCTACCAGTTTCTAACATTAGGTTTTTAAACAATTAGATATCATGCCTATAGGGAACAACATCATAAATTCTGCCTATAGATTTGAACAAGTTTAGTTTAAATAAATCAATCCAGTTCACGATTAGTTCACTTCGAAACTAGTTTAATTAGTGGTTTATTTTCCCTGAGATGAATTCTTTCAAAAAATGCCTTAATATATCATTAGACAACATGCCTATACGGATTCAGGAGTGTGTTTTAAAATCTTCCTTGTTTTACTATAAAACGTAGTTATCACTAGTCCGCGTGTAGGCAAGCCTATAAGGCGTTTTCAAAATCCTGCAACTCTGAAACAGTTTCTGTTACTAAATGTCGTTATGATTTTTGATAGGCTTAAAATCAGTAGGAAAACTGATAGGGCCATTACTTCTGAGTTTATAGAATAAACTGCCTATCTTCTGTGTCTTGATATTCACTTAGACATCATGCCTTAAGATACTTTTTAACAAAAGGCCCTTATTTGTGTTTGAGTCGTGCTCCTTACGTGCATTGTTTTTGGAGGTAAACTTGAGCCTCTAATTTCTTCTTTCCTGTCTTATTTGGTAAGGTCCTATTTGTTCTTGCCTGTCACCTTAGTATTTTCTCCTTTAAACCTTAGGGGTCTGTCTAGAACTACATATATGTAGAGGTCCTAAATTCCTCCGAGACCATTAAGAAGGGACGGGTAACAACACGCAATAAAGATCGCTAACCAACACTCGCTTTAATGACCACTAAGGGGTGGAAAGGGTAGATATGGGATATGATGATTATGCCCTAATGTCACGTGTAGCCCCTCATTGAGGAGTGTTTACCGTACATTGTGTGGGGTTATCCTATAGGCTAACCAACCCAGGACTCCTTCTTTTCCCCAAAATTCCTTTTGTTTTAAAACTTTGTTTTATACGTATACAACTTGTTCAAAATCTTTGTCTTATTATTTGAGTTATAAAATATGCTTTACTTGCAAACTATTTGATTTAACTATTTATTTGTTAATGGACTAATTCATAAATATAATTTCGGTCGGGACATATAGTTATGGAACGATAGGGGGGCCTAACACCTTCCCCTCGAGGTCATTTCGAGTCCTTACCCTAATCTCCGGTAATGCAAACCAATCTAAGAGTTAATCGCTCTAGGTGACCTACCGCACCATAACCTGATAGGTGGCGACTCTTCAAATACCCAATTCCCAAAAAGGAAAGGAGTTATTACCCCCATGAATGTCAAAACACGGACTTTCTTTGCGAAGAAAAAAGGGGGCGCGACAGCATGACGACTCTGTTGGGGATACCTTTAGGATCTTACCATAACAAACTTATTTCTATGAATAAGTCCAAGAATACTCTATTCCGTACCATTTTCCCTTATTTGGATTTAACCGCCGTCTTCTTTTAAGCATTTATGGTTCTTTATTCCTGAAATTGACTTGTCTCTTTGTTTTCTTTTCCTGTAACCGTCTTTCAATTATTTAGATATTTTATTTATTTTCCTTACGTGCAAATACTTGACTATATGTTATTAACTGATGCATAAATCATGCTCCACATCATATTTCAATCGTACGTATCAAATCTTATAGCAACGCTTTAATGAGTGGTTGTGCTCTTCCTATTTACTACCCTTAAATTCGGAAATGCTTATTTGCGGTAAAACCAGTCGATCATCGGTGCAGTCGATGGTTCTGTGCCTTCCCCCTCGAGTTGTTTGCTTGAAGGTACCAGTCTAAAACCCCATAGAAACCTTACT
This sequence comes from Nicotiana glauca, assembly GCA_026770625.1. NCBI lineage: Eukaryota > Viridiplantae > Streptophyta > Magnoliopsida > Solanales > Solanaceae > Nicotiana > Nicotiana glauca. The sequence goes on along the minus strand of MU779299.1, from coordinate 131,086 downwards.
CTAGTTAAAATTGTGCATGCATCATGGTCAAACCTAGTTGGATCAGTTATGTTGTCTACATAATGATCCTTTAAGATAAGCCTTATCTAAAGTCCATCGGGTTTTCCATAATCCCAACAGACATAGCCACGTTTTGTGCATTAACTTGGAGAACTAAATGTGTATATGTTGATCATAAATCTATAAATAGTCGAGTCTGGTAGGGGTAAGGCCTAACCCTTTTGTTTTGCATAAAATGAGGCACGATGTCCCCAGATTCGGTATGGTTAGCAACATCCCACCATTGCTGCTAGATTGGTGGGAGGACCTTTCCTCAAGTGACTAGAAGCATGTGAGAAAGTACTTGGGTAACCTGCCTTCCTTGATAGGTATTGAGCCAAACAACAAACTGATCGAGGGTGCCACTTTATTCTGGGATAGTGAAAAGGGCTGTGTTTTGTTTTGGTGAAATAGAAATGACACCACTTCTAGAGGAAATTGGAGTGCTTGCGGGATTCACTTGGGACAGTCCCGGGCTATTGGTACCGAAAAACCGGTACATACAGGGGATTTGTAAAGATGATGGGGTTGAAGAAGAATGTCGACCTCGTGTGCTTGAAGGAATCTTACATACCTTTCGAATATATGTACGAGAGGTATGGCCATAGCAAGTCTTTCCGTACCTACCATGATGAGATATCTCTCACTTTTCTTGGTCACATCCACCGCAGAGTGTTTGTATTCATTGTGTGCTTCCTAGGCTTGATAGTGTTCCCAATGAAAATGGAAGAATCAATACTAGGTTGGCCATGGTCTCCAAGACTTTGATGGAATGGATTAATGGACAGACATATTTCATAGTCCCCATGATCATAGCCGACATTTATAGGGCTCTGGAGTGCTGTCTAAGAGGGGTCAAGCATTTCGAGGGTTATAACTTGTTGCTGCAGTTGTGGTTGTTGGAGCATTTCCAAAAGGGTCGCTATCGCCAAAAATTTCCGCGAAGGGCTTGGAACGACCATATTTCCTTCCATCACCCCAAGCAGATGACTTACATTCCAGACATATTTGCTCAGCCAGAAAGCGCCAAAGAATAGGTAAAGTTTTTTGACAATCTGACCGAGGAACAGGTGCAATGGATGGTTGAATGGTTCCTAACAAACTAATTTATTATCATATCCAGGGATGCTCCGCACTTGGTGTTGATAGGGTTGAGAGGGATATACCCATATGTCCCCGTGCGAGTTATAAGGCAAGTAGGTAGAAAATAGGTTGTACCAAGGGTTGTCAAGATGAGTCATTTCAGGGCAGACTTTCAAGACGACGACGTCCTTCACAAGTGCCAAGCTCAGCACATGTGACACTGCAAAATCATTGTGGAGAAGAACACCGTCGAGCCAGACAAGTATCATGCAGGGTGCGAGACTCTCTACCCGGCATGATTGGAGGACAATTTGAAAGGAATGGTGACACTAGGGGCCGATCAAGGGAACAAAATCATAGATGATAAAGCTGAAGCTAAAGTCAAATACAACAGGCTGCACAAGAGGGTCCACGACTCTGAGAATGAGCACCGGGAAATAGATAAGAGGAAGTGAGGTTGATCGAGGAATGGAAAGAAATGGCAGTCACTTCCAACAGGATTCCAACAGGAAACTGGAATATCTGGAGCGTAGAATAGTGGAGCTGGAAGGCAAAGTCATAAAGAGGATAGAAAATTGCGAGAACGCTGAAGAAGCTGAAGGAGGACATCTGGCCAGAGCCTACTTGCTGTGGGGAAGCGCGAGCTGGGGAACTATATGATAGAGTCCAGAAAATCGAATCCGGGGAAGGTCCTTCTGGGACCTACTAGGCTAGAATTATTTGCTAAAAATGTAATAAGGCCAAGTTCCAGTAGTGGCTTATTTTATTATTATCTTAGTGTCGTTTTGGGATTCGTCTATTTTTATATTATGAAATGAAGCATTTATTGGCATTAAAAGTTCTCCAAGTTTATTTTCACTAGGCCTACCTCGGGCACAATGAGGTTCCCAAAACAGGATACGAATTTACATTTTTGAAATATGTGTTTAAATACTGCAAACGTTTCAGGATCCTCACTGACTTGTTACCTTTTTATTTTTGCTTATTTTTTATTGTTATTCCCATCCCCTTAGGTTGGTTCACTCATACTGGCCTTATCAGCGTATCACACCAGATCTAGAGGCCCTCCAACTCTTTCTTCTCCAAGCAATACAAAAGGCAGAGGAAAAGCAAAAATGGACGACTTGAGTGGGATCCGAAAGGAGAATATTGAGAACGCAGAGACTTCAGATGGCCATAGTACTTCGGCCCCAAATGATTTGGTTTTAAGACTAGAACAAAAGATACTAGAACTACAAGGAGAACTTGAGCAGGTTCGCAACTTGGCAAACCTGTCACTTACCCTGAATGTCCCTGACATCAACCAACAGAACACTAAGAACCTAGCACCTCCTTAAAGCACACAAATACAACACCCAATAAATCCTCTTGCACCAAATTAATATGCAACTCCACCCCAGAGTCCCAACCCATTACTAGCTCCACCGCAACAACACCATAAACCAATTCATTACCCGCCAACCACCACTTACCACACTCCCCAAAATACACCACCACTCATTCCCGATCCCCAAAACTCCAACAATGACCATCACTATACCCAAGATCCTGGCACCCATCAAAGCAACCCTATATATGTGGAAATGATACCTCATTCTACCCAACCAATCTCACATGCACCGGAATCCTCCGAGAAGGACCTGCTCATTAAAAACATGGCTGAAGAACTCAAAAAGTTAACAAGCCGAGGTGTTGAAAGCGACATAGAAATGGAAGGGTTAAACTATGAAGACCTATGCATACAACCAGATGTGGAATTTTCTGAGGGATACAAACCTCCCAAGTTCGAGATGTTCAACGGCACAGGTGATTCCAGGGATCATCTAAGGACATATTGTGACAAGCTTGTCGGAGTCATGAAAGATGAAAAGATCCGTATGAATCACTTTATGAGGAGCCTTACTGGGGATGCTTTCTCTTGTTATATCAGCCAAAATCCCAAGAAATGGTCCAATTGGGTAAGCATGGCATCGAATTTTATGGATCGGTTCAGGTTCAACACAGAAAATGCACCAGATGTTTTCTACATTCAGAATCTTAAGAAGAAACCTACTTAGACTTTTCGTGAGTATGCTACTTGTTGGAAGTCGAAAGCAGTCAAGGTTAGGCCATCTTTGGACGAAAAACAAATGAACAAGTTCTTCGTTAGAGCACAGGATCCTCAAAACTATGAAAGGTTGATGGTTATTGAAAATGACAAATTCTCTGACATCACAAACTTGGAGAAAAAATCGAAGAAGGAATCAAGAGAGGGATGGTAATGAATTTCGAGGCACTACAAGCCACAAATAAGGCGTTACAATCAGGCGGCATGTCAAAAAAGAAAGAGGTTGGAACAATAATGGTGGCTCAGGGCCCAAAATCTCCATTTATCTATCAAACACCTCCACCCATATATCAAACACCTCCACCCACATACCAAGCATCACCGCCTACATGTCAACCTTCATCTCCTAGATATTCCCAACCAGCCTTTGTCCATCACACCTACAACTCCCAACCATCCCACTTCCAATCACCACCAGCTCGTCAAAACTATCTAAGACCAAGACCCAACTTTGACCGCAAGCCACCCAGACAATACACCACCGTTGTTGAGACTATCGACCAACCCAGAAAAGTTGTAGGTTGTGTCACTCCTATCCCCATTGTGGCATTAGAAAACCCATCCCAATGGGTCAATCCGAACATAACTTGTGTGTACCATTCCGACATAAAAAGGCACACCACTGCCGAGTGCCGAACATTGAAGGATAAGATCCACACACTAACTGACAACAGGGTCACACATGCAAAGGAAGCCGCACCTATGTCCACAATAATACCCTCCCTGATCATAGAGGTGATGATGTACATATGATAGAGACAAATGAAGAATGGGACCTTGAGGGGTCGATTGGGATTATTCGAGAAGGCAATGACTTTAAAGTTGCATTCACACTTACTCCTATTATGGTACATGCTCAGTCCCCAATCGAGGTTGAGGTAACTGCATCAGCTCCATTCGAGGTAGAGGTGACTCCACCCGTTGCCACCCCCGCTCCATTTGAGGTAGAAGTGGTCACACCTTTCACTCTGATAATATCAATCACATCTCCGTTCAATTTAAAAGCAATACCCTGGTATTATGTTGTCGAGGCTCGGCGGAAAGGTAAGGCCAAGGTAGAGCAATCTGACACTGCACAAGGAATGACTAGATTCAGAAGAGTCTATACACCGGAACACCTGGGAGGTTCAAGTAAGGAGGCCACTAATAGGCACACTATCATTGAGATCAGGCCAGATGACCTGTGAAGGAAAGTACAAGCAAAGGAGTATTCCGTTGTTGACCATCTGAACAAAGTCCCTACTCAGATATCTATCCTATCACTATTGCAGAATTCAGAGGCGCATAAGAATGCCTTAATGAAAGTACTGAGCGAGGCTTATGTACCCAATAACATCACTGGAGGATAAATGACCAACATGGTTGGGCAAGTACTGTAGAGCCATAAGATTATCTTCCACGAAGATGAGCTACCGCCGGAGGGCTTGGATCATAATCGAGCATTGCATATCATGGTGCAATTTTAAGACAAGTTCATTGCCAGAGTTCTGATTGACGGAGGTTCAAGCCTAAATATTTTTCCGCTGGATACTCTGAAAAGGTTGGACAAAGGTTTCCATGAAATACGGGTAGGAAGCGTGAATGTAAAAGCTTTCGATGGGTCCCATAGGGCCACGATCGGGGAAATCAACCTTTGCTTGCAGGTGGGGCCAACTTGGTTTGATGTTGAGTTTCAGGTGCTCGATATACCAATCTCATATAATCTTCTATTGAGCCTACCATGGATCCATGCTGCCGGAGTCGTGCCTTCCACACTACATCAAGCCGTGAAATTCGAATGGAACCGTCAGGAGGTGATCATCCATGGAGATGGGAGTAACCCCATCTACACTTGTCAAACCATTCCGACCATTGGTCATAGAAGAAGGCTAGAAGGGGAAACCTATCATCACATAGAACGGGCCAATGCTGTCGAGAAAGATAAGTGGTGGAGTAACAAAATAAAAAGCATACTAGTATGGTCTGGATATGAACCCGGTAAAGGATTGGGAAAGAGATTACAAGGTATCACAAAACAATACATCTGAAAAATCATGGTACCACTTTTAGGCTCGGATACCAGTATACATGGCAAGAGTACAATGATTGGTTGCCGCCATAGAGTAGACCGTATTACCCTCTTGAGCAGCCAATGCCACATTTGGAACAAGCTTTCCACGAGGCTGAAACAATATGGGGGACTACAGAAGAAGAAATGGTAGCTGAGTTGAGGAATTTGTTCTTGGAGGATGAGGACATGGACTGCGGTGCCATAATTGAAAAGGAGGAAGAAGGCCTCACTATACAGACTGTGGAGAAGGGAGTTGTTCTCAAGAACTGGACTGCCATACCATCCCGAGCCTACCGAGTCCCTGGGTAGCTTGGCAGAATTTACTTCTATAGCAGTTCTAGGCATTTAAGATTTCTAGTAATTTTGTTTTAAGATTTACTTGTTTCAAAATAAATGCTCAATTCATTGAGCCGTACTTTGTCTAGATAACTTCTCGATTTTAATCAAATGTATTTACCCTTTATTATTCATTACTATTTTTTACACTTTTTCCTTTCTAAAGCATTATTATTACTTTTCCTGATGAACCAATGATTGTGACATGTAATGAGGCAACGCAATAGGAGAATAGTGATTTAGAGGAAAAAGATGAGATACCCGAAGAAATTGTTAGTGAGGCTGAGAATTTTGAGAATAAGCCTAAGTCCAATCTGGACGAGATCGAAGTAGTAAATTTGGGAGACGTTGAGACCGTCAAGGATACCCACATCAGCATTACCTTGTCACTAACAGAGAAGGAAGAGTACGTCTGTTTCCTAAAAGAGTATGAGGACATTTTTGCATGGTCATATGATGACATGACCGGTTTGAGCACATCCATAGTGGCTCACAAGTTGCCTATTAATCCCATGTGTACGCCAGTAGAATAGAAACTCCGAAAGTTCAAACCGAACATGAGCTTGAAAATAAAGGAGAAAGTTACCAAGCAAATCAAAGACAAAGTTCTCAGGGTGGTTGAATATCCAATCTGGTTAGCTAACATTATGCCAGTTCCGAAAAAGGACAGAAAAGTCAGAGTATGTGTAGACTATCGGGATTTAAACAGAGCAATTCCCAAGGATGACTTCCCACTACCGAATATACATATCCTGATCGATAACTGCGCCAAGCATGAACTCCAATCCTTTGTAGATTGCTTCGCGGGTTATCATCAGATTTGAATGGATGAAAAAGATGCGGAGAAGACAACTTTCATCACACCGTGGGGTGTATAGTATTAGAAGATGATGCCATTTGGCCTGAAGAATGTTGGGGCCACTTACATGAGAGCCATGACAACTATCTTCCATGACATGATCCACAGAGAAATAGAGGTGTATGTGGACGACGTCATTGTCAAATCCAAGAGGGCCGCATATCACGTAGAGGATATGAGAAAGTTCTTTGACAGGCTCAGGAGGTACAATTTCAAATTGAATCCCGCAAAATGTGCATTCGGGGTTCTGGCAGGAAAATTACTAGGTTTCATCGTCAGTCATCGAGGGATCGAGCTGGATCCATCCAAAGTCAAAGTTATTCAGGAGTTACCACCGCCTAAGAGCAAAAAAGATATGATGAGCTTCCTTGGACGTCTCAACTATATCAGTCGCTTCATAGCACAATCCACAATCATATGTGAACCCAGCTTCAAGATGCTGAGGAAGGATGTCAAAACAAGATGGACAGAAAATAGTCAGAATGCTTTTGATAAGATAAAAGAATACATGTCCACACCACCAGTTTTGGTCCCGCCAGAACAAGGATGACCGTTGCTGCTCTATCTATCTATATTAGATGAAGCCTTCAGATGAGTTTTGGGACAACATGATGAGATAAGAAGAAAGGAGCAGGCCATATATTACTTGAGTAAGAAATTCACACCTTACGAAGCATGGTACTCTCTACTTGAACACACTTGTTGTGCTTTGACCTGGACAACTCAGAAATTGAGGCATTACTTCTATGCCTATACACATACCTTATATCCAGGATGGATCCCCTGAAGTATATATTCCAGAAACCCATGCCTACTGGGAAGTTGGCTAAATGGCAGATACTATTGAGCGAATTCGATATCGTCTACATAACTCAAAAGGTGGTCAAAGGACAAGCCTTAATAGATCACCTTCCTGAAAATTCGGTAGGAGGAGCATACGAACCTTTGAAAATATATTTTCCTAATGAAGAAGTGTCGTTTGTAGGAAAAGACATTACCGAAGCATATGATGGTTGGAGGATGTTCTTTGATGGAGCCACAAATTTTAAAAGAGTGGACATTGGAGCAGTTTTGGTATCAGAAATAGGTCAGCATTATCCGGCATCTGCTAAACTCAGATTCCCTTCCACCAACAATATGGAGAAATATGAAGCTTGCATACTAGGGCTCAACATGGCAGTCGACATGAACGTTCAGGAGTTGTTGGAGATCGGTGATTCAAATTTGCTTATGCACCAGGTACAAGGAGAATGGACCGCCAATAATTCCAAGATATTGCCATATCTGCACCATGTGCAGGAATTGAGAAAGAGGTTCACGAAGATAGAATTCCGACACGTGCCTAGAATTCAGAATGAGTTTGTCGATCCATTGGCCACCTTGTCATCTATGATACAACATCCAGATAAGAATTATATTGATCCCATTTTGGTAAAGATCCATAATCAGTCGGCATATTGTGCTCATGTTACAGAAGAAACGGATGGAAAGCCTTGGTTCCATGACATCAAGGAGTACTTATCGAAAGAAAAATACCCGGAGCATGCAAATCACACCCAGAAACGCACACTCCAGAGATTGTCAACCCATTTCTTCCACAGCGGAGGAAACTTGTACAAAAGAACTCCTAATTTGGGTTTACTAAGGTGTGTCGACGCGAAGGAAGCTTCTAGGCTACTTGAGGATATACATGCCGGGACTTGTGTCCCACATATTAATGGTTTTGTCTTGGCAAAGAAGATACTAAGAGCCGGTTATTTTTGGATGACCATGGAGATAGATTGTATCTAGTATGTTAGAAAATGCTTTCAATGTCAAGTGCATGTCGATATGATAAAAGTGCCGCCGAACGAGCTCAATGCAACAAGCTCACCTTGGCCATTCGCCGCCTGGGGAATGGATATTATTGGTCCAATTGAGCCCACTGCTTCAAACGGGCACAGTTCATTCTAGTAGCTATTGATTGCTTCACAAAATGGGTAGAGGTTGCATCTTACAAAGACGTGACCAATAAAGACGTCGCAGATTTTGTCAAGGATCGTATTGTTTGCCGATTTGGAGTTCCCGAGTCCATTATTACCAATAAAAGATATGTGTGAAGCCTTCAAAATCAAGCACAAGAATTCTAGAGCCTACAGACCTTAGATGGATGGAGCCATAGAAGTCGTCAAACAAAACTTTAAGAAGATACTAAGGAAAATGGTAGAGAACCACAAACAATGGCATGAGAAGTTACCATTTGCTATATTGGGGTAACGTACCATGGTTTGCACATCAACCGGGGCAACTCCCTACATGTTGGTTTATGGTACCGAGGCTGTCATCCCAACCGAGGTGGAGATTTCTTCTTTAAGAATCGTACAGGAAGCTGAACTCGGCGACACAAAGTGGATAAGGAGTCGCTACGAACAATTGGCCCTTATCGATGGAAAGAGGATGAATGCAATGTGTCACAGTTAAGTTTATCAGAACAGAATGTCCAGAGCTTTCAACAAAAGGGTCAAACCTAGACAGTTCGCACCAGGGCAGTTAGTATTGAAGAAGATCTTCCCATATCGAGATGAAGCCAAAGGGAAATTCTCTCCTTACTGCAAGGTCCGTACATGGTTCACAGATACTGACAGGAGGATCACTCATACTTGCAGAAATGGACGGAGAAGTCTGGCCAAAACCGATCAATTCAAACGCAGTCAAGAGATACTATACTTAAATATTTTACATTTCCTCATTTGATGCAATTGAACTACGCTTGCATTGATTCATGTTTAAGAGCGGATACGTAGGCAGCCTTATGGGTTCGGTCATATCATAATAAAATTTTCATTTCCCCCAATATCAGAAACTGGGGCAGAATTTTGAGGAGGGTCCTCAAAATTCCGGAGCAAGTCCAACCAACGCCAACAAGTGTCAGACGGTCAACAATCAGTTAAGGAAAATAGGGCAAAATTTTGAGAAGGATTCTCAAAATTTCGAAAGAGACTCAGCATAGCTTATTATCCGCAAACAGTCAAAAGATCATCCACCAAACTGGGGCAGAATTTTGAGGAGGACCCTTAAAATTCCAATATAAGAGAGCTGCAATGCCTTTGAGATGTGTTACAGTCACTAGTTCATTTAAAATTACTCGATGTATCAATACGTTTCTAAAATAACTCTATTTTTATCAATGATTGCATATTTTTCGAAAACTCTATTTCTATAACAGTCAAATGTTACCTAGGGGAACTCGAAAGGGATTTCAAAACGGAGTAAAGCAAGGCCGACAGACGAAGCACGAACCAACCTCCCCTCAACAAAACTTACAATCTTTCTTTGAGCATATGCACATTTGACGTAATGATAACATTCGCAAACATGTATACACAAAGAGATCACTATCAACCAGGCCGTCAGACACTGAATATATCTCCAGCTAAGATATATACTACTCTAATTCGCTACTTGCTCCCTCAACAAGGCTAATCCCTGCCTCCCTATTTGCATGAGTCTAATCCCTGACTCCACACTTGCATGAGGATAATCCCTGCCTCCCTACTTGCATGAGTCTAATCCTTGACTCCATACTTGTATAAGGTTAATCCCTACCTCCCTACTTGCATGAGTCTAATCCTTGACTCCATAATTGCATGAGGCTAATCCTTGCCTTCCTACTTGCATGAGTCTAATCCTTGACTCCATACTTGTATGAGGATAATCCCTACCTCCCTACTTGCATGCGTCTAATCCTTGACTCCATACCTGCATAAGGCTAATCCCCATCTCCCTACTTGCATGAGTCTAATCCTTGACTCCATACCTGCATGAGGCTAATCGCTGCCTCCCTACTTGCATGAGTCTAATCCTTGACTTCATACCTGCATGAGGCTAATCCCTACCTCCCTACTTGCATGAGTCTAATCCTTGACTACATACTTGCATGAGTTTAATCCTTGACTCCATAACTTGCATGAGTCTAATCCTTGCCTCCCTACTTGCATGAGTCTAATCCTTGACTCCATACTTGCATGAGGCTAATCCCTACCTCCCTACGTGCATGAATCTAATCCTTGATTCCATACTTGCATGAGGCTAATACCTGCCTCCCTATTTGCATATGTCTAATTCTTAACTCCATAACTTGCATGAGTCTAATCCCTGACTCTCTATTTACATGAGTCTAATCCTTGCCTCCATAACTTGTATGAGTCTAATCCCTGAATCCTTATTTGTATGAGTCTAATCCTTGACTCCATGAGTCTAATCCCTGACTCCATACTTGCATGAGGCTAATCCCTGCCTCCCTACTTGCATGAGTCTAATCCTTGACTTTATACTTGCATGAGGCTAATCCCTGCCTCCCTACTTGCATGAGGCTAATTCCTGCCTCTCTATTGGCATGAGTCTAATCCTTGACTCCATACTTGCATGAGGCTAATCCATGCCTCCCTACTTGTATGAGTCTAATCCTTGAATCTATACTTGCATGAGGCTAATCCCTGCCTCCCAACTTGCATGAGGCTAATCCATGCCTCCCTACCTGTATCAGGCTAATCCTTGCCTCCACATTCGCATGGGACTAAGCACTCTCCTTTTTTGCACAGATATTGCTCTATTTTATTATCTATTTATTTTCCAATCGTGCTAAGATCTGCCCTCCATTTCACAAGACTAAGCCCTGTCTATTTAACATCATATTATTGCATATCACGGGCTGAAATATCTCCAATCTATCCAAAGGTGTCATAGTCTAAAGACATCATCCTCATAGCCGGAAGGCACCATGCCATAACCTGGGGATCTCTCAAACTTGCATATCATTATTCAAAGGCATCATGGTTCGGAGGCACCATCTTTATGGCCCGAGAACATCATTTCATGGTCTGTGAATCCCTCCCAGGAAGTCATGGTCTAAGTACGTCATCTTTAAGAGTCCGAACACAACCTTCATGGTCCAAAGGAAATTTGCATCATGTTTAATTTTTTGCAAATACATGTTGTAGCATCTTTTATCTGCAGGTAACCAGTAAGAAACCACTATCTTAGCAGGAGCGATCTCGCTCAGTTCTTTAAACTATCCCGAGCTTTAACCGCTCACCATAGCCATTTTTGCATCTCGTGTTCATTTTTTGCAATGACTTCATCGGTATATTCCGCCAATGAATCCAAAACTACACACAACCCCATTCCAATAAGACTAGGGATATGTAGGTAACTTGAAGACCGGAGTCCGGCCTCTATCTTTCGAAACATCCCATCCGGTCAAAATTAGTCATTATTTCTTTACCCAAAAACTCTTTCATCCCTCCCGGGTAAAGAGGGGCATATGTTGATACCTAATTTTTCCCTATATATTTTAAATATGCATAAATACTTTCAAAATAGCATATATATATATATAAGCATGCACAAGATTTTTATAATTTTTCTATAATTTTAAATTGATTTATTTCCTTCCCTTTTACTCATAAAATCCCCAATAATTATCCCTCAAATTGTTGTTGTCATAATTTAATCATCTAAATCTATATTTATGCCAAAATATGATTAAAATATTTTTTATGCATTTTTATAATTACATTTTGTATTTTTAAAGCTAAGTTGCATATAATTGCAACATTAGCCCTGTTAATGTATAATTACATTTATATGCATAAAATCGACCTTCTATATTTTTAAAATGTTAAAAATCTATTTTAAATCAGTTTAATACATGAAATTATTCTGTAGAAACTATTTACTATTTATTATAAATTATATGGGATTAAATTGGTTATTTATAATATAGCTAGATTGCATTTCAATTTTAGCCCCAATGTTAACCAAACCCCAACCCAATTTCCAATCAAATTACTCGACCCAAATCCTAAACATGCCTATCCAACCCAGAACCAATTAAATCATGGTCGTTGATCTGAGAGATCAACGACCCGTATTAACTCTTGCCTTTTTTAACTCTAAATGACCCCTAACCCTAAATCATTCTCCCAAATCCGCCGCATTTGTATTCTCTCATATCCTCTCCTCACCCTCAAAACCTAGCCCTTCAAATTCCCACCTCCCTTCTACGGTCTTCTTCGATAATCTCTCGTCGACTCCTAAACCTTCAATGGCTTCTCTAATGCCATGTTTGTCTTCTTTAAGGTCTTCAAGGGCCCAGGGCCATGCCGACATGCATCTAGGGTTCGTCACTTGTCTGTTTTTGGCTACCCCGGTGTAATTTTGAGCAAAATCATGTTGTATTTGTTACAATCCTTGGGATTCTAGATAGGTTTTTTCATCTCTATATGGTTTTCTTCTGAAACCCTAATTTTTGCCTATATCTCCTAGATCTGTACAGATTTAGAACGATTTGAGTTTGTTTCTTTAATGTTTTACACTGTCCTTGGAACTTTTTACAATAATTATGTGACTTTAAGTGTGTTCGTCTTCTTCTAAAAATAAGGGTTTCAGAACTTCTTTTAAAACTTTGTTTAAACTGATTCTTTATGTTTAAACTTTTATTTCTTGCACATTTCGACTGATTCTGTGATTTTACTACCTCTTCAACTCGCCTCTGTTAAAATCCCTAATTTTCTAGATTTCTTCGTTTGGTTTTGTGTATTAGCATGACTGATTGTCTCCTGTTTGAGTTTATGTAATTATCTTGCCTCGAATATGTTTCTACTGAGTTTTTAGCCTAACTTATACGAACTCTATATGCTTGTGTTCGTCTTGACTGGTCAAGACTTGCCTCTTTGCTTGCTATGTTTGGTTACTCCTATCTTCCTCTATTTATATGCTAAACACTTACTCGTCACTCTCTCTTTGATTGATTCTGGATTCTTTGTTTCATGGGTTGATTGGAAGACTTGTCACACCTCCTTTTTACACACCGCGCCCGCAGGGGCACAGAGGAGTTTTTCCAATTAAAGGACAATCGAAACGGAATTTATTATTAGAATTCAGAGTCGCCACTTGGGAGATTTACGGTGTCCCAAGTCACCGGTTTTAATCCCGAGTCGAGGAAAAGAATGACTCTGTTTAACAGTTCGCGAACCAGAAATCCGAGTAAGGAATTCTGTTAACCCGGGAGAAGGTGTTAGGCATTCCCGGGTTCCATGGTTCTAGCACGGTCGCTCAACTGTCATATTCGGCTTATTTATCTGATTTTAAAACATGTTGTAACTTATGTACCAATTTTAACTTTTAACCACTTTTATTTAAATTATCAAAGGAAGTTGAACTTCGTTTAAAACATGTCTTTGGATCGCGTCACATGAAATGCACCCGCAATCCTGAACACATTTGACTCGACGTTTTGGGATTTAGATTTGGGTCGCATGAAATGCACACCCGAGTTTAGGAGGTAATATTATTAAAATACGCGCCTAAAGAGTCTAACGCGTTATTATTATTTGGGTAAGGCCGTGAAATCTTTCTAAACGCCCCTTCCTGAAATCTAAGTAATTTTACAAACACGTATAGAGGGCCCCGCAGCTTGTGCGTTTTATTTGGCGAGGCTCATCTAGTTTATTTTAAAAGGAAAATCTTAAAGTGACTATATTTTTTCTATTAAGTTTATCTCTAAAAATAAAAGAAAATCTCCAAATTAATTACATGCTTTAAAAGGGCGTAACTTATTAGTCGGATTAAAACAAATGAAAATCGAAAATTGCAATCGAGACAAAGGGAGATTGTTTCGTGCCTTATTCTATAATTGAATATTACTAAAATTGAAATTATAAATAGAATACGGAATTTACAAACAATATTATCAAAATAAACTAATTATCCTCTAACTAATTTAAACCCACATTGTTAGATGAATTGATCCGTTGGAATTAATTGTTTACAACTATTTGAAACTAGAATTAACCTTAATCACTAATGCTTATTCGAAAGTTTGTTAAACTTAAATGCTAACTCATCTTGCTTGAACTCAATTCATGCCTATTGGATTAATGACCTTAGCAGTTACTACTACGATCCTAACTTCAAATATAGTGGGCCTACTGATTCTACGAAATTACTGGCCATTTTTATGTCTGCCTAAAATTGGCAGAACTAAACATGTCCAATACTTATCTCTTTAAACCACTCAAACCCCATTTTTAAACAAATGAAACTGCCGGAACTAAACATCAATGCCTAATTCACAAAATTAATTCAAATTCATACCTTAAATAGATTTACCTACATGTTCACAATTAACCTACTGTTGACAATATTAAAACCTTAATAGCTAGTGAACTAACCAGTTTTACTAGGCCGATTCAACAGAAACCAACTCGTGCTATTTTCTTCTTGTTCCAATTATTAAACAGTTTGACAGTAATGGGCATGCTTAAACATATACAACCTAATAATAAAACTAAAACATAACATTATTTACTACATCACTACAAGTTGTCTAGTTATGCAAAGCGACAGAAATTTACATAATAGTAGTACATGAAATGTTCTAACTATAATCAGTGAAGAAGAAAAATTAAAACTAAATCAACTTCAAACTTCCATTATTTCTTATGTATTCATGCTTCATGTTTCAGCTTACAAAATTGGCAAAGTTACAGCCATGTACCTGGAATTGGAAGCAAAAGAAGAAGAAAATCAGCAGAGTAGTATGCAACACATCAACAACAACAATAACAACCAGCAACAAGCAGTCTAAAACCCAGGAGTGAAACCAGAAAATACCAAGTAGTAGTCGCAGGCAGAAGCAAAAAGAACTAGAAACAATAGAACAGTAGTTTCTGATCTTTAGACACTCAAAGAAAGAAGCTTGTAGTTTCAATGAAACAATAGCAAACTAATACTGATTTTCAGTAACAAAAGAAACCTCATTTTTTCAGTTTTTCCCTCTCCAACTCTGACCCTTTTTTTTGGGATTAAAAGCCAACAGATTTAAACTTAAATTCTGAATCCTCTCCCTTTGTTGAAAATCCCCTCCCCTCTTTTATAACCAAACAAGCCTTCCTTTCTACTTGTGAAGACTTAAACTTCCCTAAAATCTGGTCATTCTTTTTGAATCCCACTATCTAATGTTTTCCTTATTTTCTTCCTTATTCTAAGGCATGTTATAAGGCTTGTTCCCTACTAACATTAAACTAATATATAAGCTAGTGGTTTATTAGTGCTTGACTAACAGGCCTATTAACTTAATCAATTCTGCCCACTTTTCATTCTCAAATCATCCATGAACCCCTCCTGAAAATTACTGCCCTGCCCTTAAACTATTAATCAGTATTAATCCATTAATTCTAAAATCTGTTCAAAACTAACAATTATCTAAAACTAAATTCTGATTACTTACTAAATTACTGCATCTATAACCAATCCTTAATCGAGCAAGGATTCAATCAAGCAAAACTGAGATCAACTAGGGGATCACACACCTAATTGTATTGAAAAATAGAAGAAAACTAGATACACTGAATGTATCAAACAAACTCAACTCTAAATTCAAGCATATCAGCAGTCTTAATCTCAATCACAAAATTAGAACAAAAAGAAACAGGGGAGGAAACCTTCAGGAATGAAACAGACTGTTATAATGTTAATCTAGCATTCAAACATAAAAGATTAATTGACGACCTTGTTAAATTAACTACACAGGCTATAACATATAGCAATTGACAATGAAACAATCAGAATAAACAGACACATAGGTGATTTTAGTGGCATTTGACAGAAACAGGGAGCTATAATAAAACTTAACTAATCGACGACCTTATCCAATTAATCACACAGGCTATAATATATACGTAATAATAAAAGAAACAAATTCGACCAAATAAAAGGTCCGATTGAAGATGGACAGAATAATCAAAAATTTTGAAAAATCAATAAAATTACTAAACAAATAAACAAATATAAACAAACACAAAATGGAACAAACAAGAAAGGAAAAATACGTCAGAAAACCTGAAACCAGACAGACTCGACTTGAACCTCTGACTTGAGCCTTTTGGGGGTGAAAACGGACTTTAATCGAGTGTTCTCGATTGAGAACACTCGACTAAAGTCGATTGACACCCCAATTTCTCCCTTTCTGGACAAATTCGAACTTGGTCTCTTTTTAGGGTTTCTGGTTCGATTTGGGACTCGAATGGTTCCAGCATGATTCGAGTCGGGCTAACGGTGTTTTAAAGGTGAGGGAGGTCAGGGAGATAGTTGGTGTGAGTTTGGGGTGGTTTGGGTTTGGCGCCGCCACCGAGGATCTTGTGGCGGCGCTAGGGTTCTTGGTTTTGATTTGATATTCGAGAAACCCTAGGTTGATTCGAAGGAAACTGATGGTGGTTTGGGTATGAGGGTGGTCTAGGGGTCAACAGGTGTTGATTTGGTGGTCATTGGATGAACTAGGGTTTCTGGCTGATCTTCGATTTAAGATTCTAAGAATTCTGGGGTGATTCGAGGTTAGCTACTAGGATGGTTGGAACGGGGAGGTTTAGAGGAGTTAAGGGTGTAAAAATGGAGGAGTTTGGCCCACCAGAACCGCCTTGAGGTGATTTCCGGTGGGCGGAGCACGGTGGTTGAAGGCGGAGGGTTCTATTCGTCTCTGAGAGAGACGATGAAGTGAGAGGGGGTATGGCTTAGGAGGGCGTGGGGTGATAGTTTAGACTTATATACAGAGGAGGGAATTAGATCCTGGCCGTTTGATCAATTGAGATCAACGGCTAGGATCAATTTATTAACTAGGAACGACGTTGTTTGGTCCAAGTGGGGGGTCGGTTGGAAGTGGGTAACGTGTCGGGCTTGAGGAACGGGTAGGGAGATGGAATCCTGGCCGTTGGATTGATTTAATCCAACGGCCCTGATTAAGAGTGACCATACGACATCGTTTTAAGATGTCTCTGGCCAGGTCAACTGGACCGGGTAAATGGGTGATTTGGGCCTGATTTTGGTCCAAAAAATAGTGACCCAATCCGATTTTCATCATTTTTTCACTCTTTTCTTCTTTTTCTTTCCTTTTCTTTTTAATTCCTAATTTAAATTGCAAAACCGAAAATAACTTAGAAAAATATAAATTAACCCCTTAATAATTAACACACAATATTAAACACTAATTAAAAACAAAAATCACACAATTATACGTTAAATGAGAAAATTACAACAAATACATATTTTTGTGATTTTCTTCTTTCAAAAACCAAATATGGTTCAGTTAATTCCTAATTGTAAAAATAAAATCCTAAGTGCACATGCAACATATATTTTTGTATATTTTAATTAATTTAAACAAGGCAAACATTACAGACAAAGCACAAATAATTAAGCAAATTCTCAAAATTGTACACAGAGGAAATATGTTTTATTTTTGATTTTTTTTGGAGTAGTTTTCGTGAAGCAAAAATCACGTGCTCACAAGACCTTCCTTTAAACCTTCGATTTTTACCCTTTTATTCAATTAATTGATTCACCTACCTTGTATGTTTTGGTACTTTATTCTTACTCACTATCTCCTTAATTGGAGTTTTCTGAACTTAGCCCTAATTGTTTACCCCATACTAACTGAATTTGAAATCTTTCCTTATTGGTGAACATTGATTTCTTTCCTTATTTGTTACTTATTCTTACCGTTTGAATTGATTCCCTTAACAAAAGGGAATACTTGTCCTGATTTTGCTCTAATTGGTTCTGAGTTCCATAATTACTATACTATGGTGATTCTTGCCCTATTTTACCTAGTTTCGAACTATTATATATACATACTCTCTCATTAACACAAGGACATGAACATTTTTGGTTCAAAAAGCTCTCTCACACTCAAAAACTTTCTGCTATCTCTTTTTGGTTACTTGCTATTATTCTGAGTTAGCCGGCTACAAGCCAAGGCTAACAATTATGCTTCATATTCCTCATTTTGTGTTTACTATCCCCTTACTGGTATGTCCTTATTTTAATTCAAGTCCCAACACAATATGTTTCTTCTATTACTTCAATTCGTCATATGCTTATATCTATGGTTTTGTTGTTCAACCTGCAATTGACATGTCTACTTCATTATCTGCTTTGCTACAACCTATATACCCCCTTATGATCCCTTTCTAGTATGTCCCAACGTGACTATATTTCTCTGATCCCTGGCATACCCCTTCCTGGGTGGGTAGTTACATATTTGTGGGGTAATACAGGTAGAAACCATGCCTATAAGAATTTATATTTTTTGTTGTATTTGCCTTAACATGTTAGAAATCATGCCTATAGGTCTCAAGTGGTTCCAATAATAGAAATCGTGTGTATATGTCTTAAAATCAACTCTATAAGTAGAAACCATTCCTATAAGACTTTATATTTTTTTTTCTATGTTTGTCTTACCATGTTAGAAATCATGCCTATAGGTCTCAAGTGGTTCCAATAATAGAAATACAATTCAAGGGAAAGATCCTCGCTGTTAACAAGAGGAACATAAGGGACAACTAGTCCTCTCTTACCTCGTCAGGTCAGTATGTCTTCCACTAATTGGTCTTGACCGCATCTTCCCCTGGAGGAGTAGTAGCATTGTTTTCTCTATGGGCAGATGACATAGGGATTATAAAAGACGGCTGATCACTTGACTCAGGTTCTTCTTGTTGATGACTCAAGGTTTTCTTGGTTGGGTCATGAAAATCGGGTTGATTTGAAAATCAAGTAACATCCATAGAGACATACTTTCTTTTTGTAATGGGATCAAAGAATTTTGTGATGTCGGATAACCAGTGAAGACACATCTCACAGCTCTAGGATCCAATTTCATAGAAATCATGTTTATAGGTCTTAAAATCAACTTTATAAGTAGAAACCATGCCTATAGGATTTTATATCTTGTTATGTTTTCCTTACCATGTTAGAAAATCATGCTTAGATGTCTCAAGTGGTTCTAATAATAGAAATCATGTTTGTAGATCTTAAAATCAACTTCACAAGTAGATACCATGCCTATAGGATATGATTCAATCCAACTTATGTTATAACGGATATTATATGTGCATTATTTGTTATCATGCCTACCAGTTTCTAACATTAGTTTTTAAAACAATTAGATATCATGCCTATAGAGAACAACATCAGGAATTATTCCTATAGATTTGAACAAGTTTAGTTTAAATAAATCAATCCAGTTCACGATTAGTTCACTTCGAAACTAGTCTAATTAGTGGTTTATTTTCCCTGAAATGAATTCTTTCAAAAACTGCTTTAATTTATCATTAGACAGCATGCCTATAGGGATTCAGGAGTCTATTTTAAAATCTACCCTGTTTTACTATATTAAACGTAGTTATCATTATTTCGCGTGTAGGAAATCCTATATGGCGTTTTCAAAATCCTGCAACTCTAAAACTGTTTCTGTTACTTAATGTCGTTTTGATTTTTAACAAGCTTAAAATCAATAGGCAAATTGATAGGGCCCTTACTTCTAAGTTTATAGAATAAACCGCCTATCTTTTGTGTCTTGATTCACTTAGACATCATGCCTTAGGATACTATTTAACAAAAGACCCTTATTTGTGTTTGAGCCATGCTGGTTACGTGCATTGTTTGTGGAGGAAAACTTGAGCCTCTAATTGCTTCTTTCCTGTCTTATGTGCTAAGGTCCTATTTTTTCTTGCATGTCGCCTTAGTATTTTCTCCTTTAAACCTTAGGGGTCCGTCTAGAGTTACATATAGGTAGAGGTCCTAAATTCCTCCGAGACCATTAAGAAGGGACGGGTAACAACACACAATAGAGATCACTAACCAACACTCACTTTAATGACCACTAAGGGGGTGGGAAGGGTAGATATGGGATATGATGACTACGCACTAATGTCACGTGTAGCCCCTCATTGAGGAGTGTTTATCGGACATTGTGTGGGGTGATCCTATAGGCTAACCATCTAGGACTCCTCATTTTCTCAAAATTCCTTTTGTTTTATACGTATACAACTTGTTCAAAATCTTTGTCTTATTATTTGAGTTATACAACGTCCTTTACTTGCAAACTATTTGATTTAACTATTTATTTATTAATGGACTAATTTTTAAATATAATTCGGCCAGGACCTACAGTTATGGACCATGAGGGGTGACAAAACCCGGCCTTTCTCCGTGGAGAAAAAATGGGCGCGCGACAATAACTACACTTTAATGTCACGTGTAGTCCCTCATTGAGGAGTGTTTACCGGACATTGTGGGGGGTGATCCTGTAGGCTAACCAACCTACGGCCCCTCCTTTCCCAAATTCCTTATGTTTAAAACTTTCCTTTATGTGTACAACTTGCTCAAACCCTTTGTCTTATTATTGAGTCATACAATGTCCAACATGCTCTATTTGCAATTACTTGTTTCAACTTATTAGTTGTTAAAGGACTAATTCACAAGTATAAGTTCGGCCGGAACTCACAGTTGTGGACTGAGAGAGGTGCCTAATATCTTCCCCTCAAGGTTATTTTGAGCCCTTACCCTAAATCTCTAGTGATGCAAACCAATCCAATAGTTAACCGCTCTGGGTGCCCTAACGCATCATAATCTGTTAGGTGGCGACTCTTCAAAAACCCAAATTCCTAAAAGGAAACGAGTTATTAACCTCCATAAATGTCGAAACTCGGACTTCTCTCCACGGGGAGAAAAAAGGGAGCGCGACAATGTCCCTTCTCCCCAGTCCCCAAACCATGGGAATTTGGGGCATAACTATTCACCCCCATTTGCAGATCCATAGAGGAGGAGGAGTGTCTCCCTATTAGTCTCTACCGAGTGCCATCTACTGTCCCGGTCGGTGGAACTCACCAATTACCTGAAGTTGTTGTATTCAGAGAAAGACAAGAAGAAAATACATTCTCATTCAGGGGAGTGTATGATAAATAATGTCACGCACACTGCAACAACGATATGGTACTCGTTCTCTTTGTTGTCTGTTTTCTCTTGATTTGTTATGACATGATTTCTAACTTGGGTTTTTGATTTGCATACCAAATTCCTTGCTTCCGATAGCATTTCGAAGTTGATCTTTGATAAAGAAAAGCTTACGCCCGAGCGGGATCAATTGTTGGCCGAGAGGGACTAAGTTGTTGCACCATTCCCGGCACTAGAAGCACAAGCTTCTAAAGCGGGTGAGTTAGAGATTCAGTTGCAGTAGAGCGAGTAAGAAGTGATGTCCCTAAGCCAAGAAGACTCCTAGTTAAGTGTGCAATTTCAAGAAGCCCAGATTAAATGGTGTGAGGTCCAAAATGTTGTACTTGCTACTGCCGAGCGCGGGGCTGTCTCTACTAAGAGATTGAATAACTTTGTGGCAGCCTTGAACTCCAAAGATGAAGAGGTTGTTGCTGAGGAGAAGCATGCCCAAATGTAGGATAAGTATAAGAGGGTCATGGAACACAATAAGGTTCATATACCCACTATCTATGACCTTGATCTCAGCCTTAAGGCCACAACATCAGAGCGGGATGGCTTTTCGACCGAGGTTGATCGGCTTAAATCATAACTCCAGCGCCGGGCACATTCCCTCACTATTGAGAAAACACATTCTATGTATCACATAAGTAGAAAACCTTGGAAGAGGCCAAATGGGCGTCATTGATTTTGATGCCGAGATCACCAAGGCCCAAGAGTTGGAGTCAATTGCCCGAAGGCGCCTCCCGGCTCGACCCGATGTAATTGGCTCTTCTGATTCTGATCTCGAGTTTTCGGGAACTGAAGAGGAACGTGAAGAGAATAATGATGAAGGCCAAGATCCCGAGCCAACGACGGATCCACCTACTTCTCCTGGGGGCGCAAATGTTTCTCTTCCTCCGAGTTCTGGGGATGCAGTAGTTTAGATTTTTACTTTCTTTTCCTTTTGTTGCTTTCTTTTCATATTTTGTACTTGTGATGTTCGACACGTTTGTTAAATAAAAGTGCTATTCGTTTAAGCATTGCACAAAGCTTACTTTTCTTGCCTCGAATTATGCAAGGCCTCAAGTCTGTTTTTTCCCGATAACATTCGGGTTCCAGGCATAACTCTTCTGGAACCAATACTTTACTATGAGGTTTTCATAAGAGAGGGCCCTCTTATGTTTAAGATTCTCTTGAAGAGGACTTTTCCTATTCATTATGGCACTAGCATTTGAATACTTGATTAACTTTCAAATGATATTAATTCATCGTTTGGAAAAAGAAACAAGATAAAAATAAAAGGAGTTTATTTTATTCCTTCTTTCTTCAAAAGTACATAAGCATTCGTTTTGCTGAAAAGTAATTGTCATTACCTGTGGCCAAATTTGTACAACTTGTTTCTACGGGGCTGAACGCGCAGTCCCTGGTCCCGATGATACATTTTTGTTCCTAGATTTTGTAGTCCTGATTTCTGTGGCAATCAGGTTGCCCTATTCTCAGATCATTCCTCGTAGTGTTGGAATGCGAACAATGCGAATTGGAACACTGGAAATCTTGCTCCTTCGAAGATTCCACTAGTGAATGGTTGGATAATCGTTGGTCTGATATGAAGCTTCATTTCCCGTTAGGAACTTTGCTACCGAGCCAAATATTATCTAACTACCACCTAGTGTCTTGTAGTGAAGGGGCACTCATGAACTGTCGAATAGATTTTGGTATGATAGCAAGCTTTGTTTCCCGTTACGAACTTTGCTATCGAGCTAACGACTATCTAACCATCCCGGAGTGGTTTGTTGTTTCCATGCCTTGTCATTTAAAGGTCTTATTTCTGATAATGGCATTTTCTTCGTAGTATGCTTTGCGTTGCTACCTCGTTAAAATATTAGCAGAAAAATCCAATTGGGACAAAAACTAGATGAAAGGAAAAAGAGTGCAGCACATATATTTAGTATAAGCAATGCTCATCAACAATAATACCTTTTGAGGTATTCCCACATTCTAGTTGCTAGGCAATTTTACTCTGTCTTGATTTTCCAATTCATATTATCCTTTCCTGGTGACCACTAAAATTCGGTAAGGGCCTTCCCACATCGGACCTTGATTCACTTCGTTGAGCTCTCGGGTGTTTTGAGTCATTTTTGTTATAATCAAGTCTCCCACATTGAAATAATGGAGATTATCTCTTTGATTGTAGTATCTTTCCATTATTTGTTTCTAGGCCACCATCCTTATGTGCGCCAAGTCCTTGCATTCGTCAAGTAGCCCCAGTTTGACTAGCAACACTTCATTATTTGTTTTTTCGTCCGCCTAGAAATATCTCATGATAGGTTCTCCCATTTTCATCGAGATCAAGAATTCTGCTCCGTATACGAGAGAGAAAGGTGTCTCTACCATGTTTGACTTGGTCGTTGTCCGGCATGCCCATAATACCCCCGTTAACTCTTCGGGTCATTTGCCTTTGGCTTCTTCCAATCTTTTTTTGAGGTTTTGAATAATCACCTTATTTGTAGATTCTGCTTGGCCATTTGCACTCGGGTGGTATGGCAAAGATGTGTTTTTTTTTTAATTTTCAAGTCTTCAAATAATTTTGTGACTTTTGCGCCTATGAATTGTGGCCCGTTGTTGCAGGCAATATCCTTTGGTATCCCGAACCGAAAAATTATGTTTTCTCATAGGAAATCGACCACTTCGCATTCCTCGGTCTTCTGATAAGGAACTGCTTCAGCCTACTTAGAGAATTAATCAGTTAAAATCAAAAGATACCTTACCCTGTTGGGAGCCAGTGACAACGGACCGAGTATATACATCTCCCATTTCATAAATGGTCATGGCGATAATACCGAATACAATAGCTCTACCAGTTGGTGTACTAACAGCGTGTGGTGTTGATATTTGTCGCATTTCTGAATGAATGCCTTAGCGTTTTGTTCCATCCTGAGCCAATAGTATATTGCCTTAACTAATGTTAACACTAATGATTTTGTACATGCGTGATTTCCGCATACTCCTTATGAACTTCCATCATGACGTAATTAGCCTCGGGGGCCCAAGCATTGGTCTAATGGGCCTTGGAATGATTTTTTATACAATTGGCCTCCCTAAAAGCTGTAGCGAACTGCTTTGGTGCGGAGTGCCCAGGATGCCTTAGGATTTTTGGGTAGTTTGTCGTGCTCAAGATAGTCGATGATTTTATTTCTCTAGTACCAGATCAAATTGGTTGCATTTACTTTATAATAGCCTCCAAAACCAATACCGAATACATGAGTTGTACGACCGCACCAAAATATGATCATTTCATTTCCATGGACGAGCCCATTTTGGCTGGTACATCTACTTCTGCGTTTTCTTCTCTTGGGATATGGGTGATTGACCATTCCCTAAATCGTGCCACCAGAGTCTGAACTTTCACCACAAATTGTTGCATGTGTTCTTCTTTGGTGTCGAAGATCCTGTATACCTGATTTACCACTATTTGGGAATCATATTTGATTTCGATGACCTCGGAGTCTAGTCCCCGGGCGAGTTCAAGTCCTGCAATCAAAGCCTCGTACTCGGATTCATTGTTAGTCAAGGGAACAGGTTTTTATGGCCTACCTCAGGGTTTCTCCCGAGGGCGTAATTAATACTACCCTAAGTTTGGAGCCTTTTGTTATACCCCATATTTTCGTACGTAAGAAGAGTCGTAAGACAATTGATTTAAGTTCAAAAATGAGATCATTTAAAAAAAAACATACAGTAAGTTAATTATGTTATCGTGGAGGTTAAAAATCTTCAAGATCATGAATAACAAGTACCAAGAGGGTTGGAAAGCTTAGAAGCTAAACGAAAAATAAGTTTCGTTGAAAATCGATAAGTATGGAATGTTATAACATGCACTTTACAGTGAGAATAGGGTTATTAATATGATAAGTAGATTATTTTATGAGTTATTTTAGTCTTATTATAGTCATGTGTTACATTTTTAAGTCGTGCGAGTTGTGGAACAAAAGTTGGCAAAGGTCATCACAAGTTACATTCATAATGTGTTGAAACTTAGGTCAAATGTAGCAAAGCTTTTCATCTATTATACTTGGAATTACATGATGAGCTGTATATCAAATTGAATATATATGAGTATAGTTTCTAACGCATTAAACCGTTCATCGATACGACAACGAAGAAGAGAGATATTTTTATTTTCGCGAGATTGCGCAAGCAACTCCCAAAGGACCCACTTAGGCAATGGTCGACCTACTCCACTTTAAAAATGATTTGGAAGACCTTTATTTGTCATTTTTCGACCCAAACTCGTCCCTACACTCATCCTAATCCTCCTAAGAAGATACCATAAGGGTTTGAAGTGATTACACCATATTTCTACATCAAAAGTTAGTTTTAGTGAAGAACAACACCTCTTTGAGATTGTCTTGTCATTGAGGATAGTTGTGGGTTGTGTTTGGCTGAAATTTCAAGTTTTTGATACTAGATAAGGTGAGTATAACAACCTGCTAATTGTTCTTAAGCTTGCTTGTATGTTGGTTAAGTTGTTAGGATGATAAACTACAAGATAAAACTTGGATTAGCTTGAGATGTTGTTGTACTTTATGGATTGATTTGAAAGTTTCTCTTATGAAATTTAAGTGGATGGAAATTATGGAAAATAAGTTGGATATGATATTGTTAGTATGCTTATGTTGATTTACGTGTTAATCTTGTTGAGGAAATTGGTAACCAGAAAAAAATGGCTATAAAGCACTTTGAAGTTGTCCAGAGTTATATTATCTTGTGTTGGACTATTTCGGTAACTTTGAAATTGAGTAGAAGGTTGGAAATATTTTAAAAGGAATTGGTTATTATACTGTACATATTTCTAAGTTCAAGAATGAATGATAATAGGGTTGAAGGGTGGTAAAGGGATTCAATCCGATCTTACAGCTCGTTGTGATATGCTGATGACTTGTTAATGAAATATTTTATGCCTTATTGTTGATGTTGTTCTTATTGTTTTCCTCTAGGTGTTGTTGTTGGTATATGTAGTGGAGGAGGCCCTTGTTACAGAGGATATGCTTCCCAAATTTAGATAAACGATCTACTAGTTTAAGTTGCGGACTTAGTCTTTACTCAACAGATTTTGAATCTCCTTATGCTATGGTAGATTGAGTTGATTTGTTTGAAGAATTGCTTAGAAGGTATTAAAGACTCAACAGAGTTAAGGTATGTTAAGTCTATCCTTTATTTCCTTTTGGCATGATGCATCTGATACAAACATAACGAGTAAACGCACAACTTTCACAATTGGACTCTACACATAAAAGTACTATGGGTGCCTATATTCTTGATTCCTCGTGTGTCCTATTATTATACCGTCTGTTCACGGGTCTCAGGAAATACGTAAGTTGATAAAGTTTATTTCATGATATTGACCGAAGGCATATTGATCTCATGACATTCCGAAAGATCTTATTGATTTACTTCCTTATGCATTACATTCATTTATATATGTACATTGACTCATGACCATATATCATTATATACGCATATATTATATGTATATGGGGTATGGAAAAATGTTACAACGTTATATATGCACCACCACCTGATCAGCTGGTATACGTTGATGATTTCGCACACAAAGGCCTAGATGATATGATGGAATGCCCTTAGAGGCTTGATGATGTTATATACGCACATATGTATGCATGATATGACATTTATATGCATATGTATGACTTTATAAATGTTTCATGATTCATAGAGTTATTCAGACGTACATGTTGAGTCTTTTACTCTATGTTTCTTTCATGTGTTTTATATACTGCTTTCATGCCTTACATACTCTGTACTTTATTTGTACTAACGTCCCTTTTGTCGGGGATGTTGCATTTGATGCTTGCAAGTCATGATAGACAACTGGATAGACCTTTCCAGTAGACAGAGTTAAATATCAACTTGGTTGGTAAGCTCCACTTCCTCGGGGTTACTAGGTCTAGAACTTGGAGTCCTTTTATATATACAGGTTTGATGAGTAGGTCGAGGCCCTGTCCCGACCATAATACAGTTCAGTTATCTCTAGAGGCTTGTAGACGAGTCTTATATATTTTGTATATCAGTATTGTGGCCTTGCCAACCCTGTGTACATATTAGTTTGGTATTGTTGATTGTAGACATTCATGATGGCCTCGTTGGTCTTGATTTGTAAAGTAGGCCTCACCGACCTAAGCTGATAGTTACCCCTCCAGAGTTTACAATTATAGAGTTACGCTCGGGCAAAATATGGCACCAGGTGCCGACAATGCCTCCCAGGTTTGGGGCATGACGCCTTTCACGTTGGAAGCACCGTCCCCGAACATGGTCTAAACTCCTGATGTCGTTTCCAACATCACCTCTTTGGTGGACAAAGACAGCAGTCCAGGAGTGAAACCAGCCACGAAGTCAACCAAAACTTGTGATTTGATCGCATTCCTAGGTTTATACTCGATCTCAAAATCACACATTTTGACTGCCCACTTGGCCAGTCGACCTGAAAATTCAGGTTTGTGAAGGATATTCCGCAGAGGACAGGTTATCACTACGGTTATAGGGTGGCATTGAAAATAGGTCCTAAGTTTTGGTTCGATGACTACGATAGCAAAGGCCAATTTTTCGAGGTGCAGGTAGCGAGTTTCATCTTTTGTTAAAATTTTGCTAACGTATATATAGGAGATTGCACACCTTCGTCTTCTCGGACTAGAACGACACTTACCGTTACCTCCGATACCACTAAGTAAAGTAGCAATTGTTCACCTTCCTCTGGTTTTGATAGTAATCGAGGTCTTGATAAGTACCTTTTCAGGTATTTTCGACATTGTTGGCATTCCGGAGTCCATTCAAAGTTCTTCTTCTTCTTTTTTTTCAGAGGTGAGAAGAAATGATGGCATTTTTCTGAAGACCGAGGAATGAACCTGCTTAGAGCGATCTGTCTTCTAGTTAACCTTTGGACTTCCTTCACATTTGTCAGCTGGTCAGGAATGTCCTCGATGGCTTTAATTTTATCGGTATTGACTTCTATCCCCTTTATGACACCGGGAAACCCAAAAAATTATCGGAGTTGAATCCGAATACATACTTTTGGGGGGTTAAGCTTATGTTGTACTTCTTTAGGATGTCAAAGGTTTTTGGGAGGCATTTTAGATGGTCACATGTGTTCAAAGACTTAACCAGCATATCATCTATGTAAAATTCCATTATTTTGCCTATTTCCTTTTCGAACATTTTGTTCACGAGCCTCTAATAAATGGCTCCAGCGTTTTAAGCCCGAAAGGCATCACATTGTAGCAATATGTGCCAAAGTTCATTATGAACGACGTCTTTTCCTAATCCTCCGGGTTTATTTTGATTTGGTTATACCCGGAATAGGCATCGAGGAAACTCATTCACTCGTGCTCGACTGTTGCAACAATCATTTGATCTATGTTTGGAAATGATAACGAGTCTTTTGGGCACGCCTTATTTATATCTTTATAATCTACCGCATATGTGAAACTTATTATTATTTTTGGAAATCCCACTACATCAGCCAACCAGTCAGAATACTTTACTGCCCGGATTGAAATGATATCAGGTAATCGAGTTACCTCTTCTTTGACAAACTTATTTCTAACCTCAATAATCGAGCACTTCTTTTGCCTTATCGAAGAGATGTTGGGGTCCAGGCTTAACTTGTGCACGTCCACCTCTGGCGGAATATCTGTCATATCCGCATGCGACCATGCAAAACAATCAACATTAACTTTAAGAAATTCTATAAATCCTGACCTGAGTTTGGGGTTTAATTTTGTCCCAAGTGGAACTTCCTCTCTAAGAGCTTCTCGAACAATGCGACTTGTTCAAGTTCTTCCGCCATGGATTTGGTTGCGTCCATTTCTTCCGGTACCTAAAAATACCTTGCTACCTGATAAGATTTCGACGACTCCTCCCCTATTTCGACTTCATTTGGTTCGGGAACCAACGTCGATTCCTGTAATTGCTATGCTGCATGTTCCTTCCCTTTACTATTGGAGACCAAGATCGCATTCTACTACTTCAAACAAGGTAGTCTTAATGACCTATTAGATGTTTGTGGGCAGCAGGATCTCCCATCGGTAAGTTGAACCCAACGAGGAGCTTTGTAGCCATAATGATGCTTCATGTTAGTTTGGCTTGCTCCAACACTCTCCATTTAATGATATTTGCTGAACTTCCTTGGTCCCCCAAAACACGTTTAATTTTAAAATCTAAAACATTAAGAGAAATTACTAGGGCATCATTGTGCGGTAGTAGGAGTCCATCAGCGTCCTCCTCTATGAAGTTGATATCGTCCTCGGCGACTTCGCGAAGTATTTTGCTATGAGTCATCGATGCCTTTGTCATTTTTGCTACTGAAAAAGTTACACCATTAATCTCGTTCCCCCCAAAAATCATGTTGATCATTAGTCGAGTATGATCCTTTCATATCTTCGAGGGTTTTGCGTTATCCGGTTGTGGCAATAGTTATTTTTAGCCCGATCGCTTAAGAACTCTTTGAGATGGCCGTTTCTCGGCAACATCGCCACCTCCTTACGCAAATGTCAACAGTCCCCAATTCGGTGACCGCTAGTCCCACGATACTTACACTATTGATGAGGATACCTCTAATTGGGATCGAGTCTCATTGGCTCGGGAAACATGCTTCCTTAATGTTTCTCACTGTTGATACTAGCTCCAACGCGCTGATATTGAAATTTTACTCGGATAGTCTGGGGTAGGTTGAATTTCGGGATCCTGATATTTCCTTATCCCATAATAATCAGTTATTCTGGCCACGATCAGTTCTCTTGTCGGTAACAAACTTGTTCGCCGATCGAAAGCCTCTGCCATGTCCCCTACCCCTTTCGTAGGGCAAAGACTGACCCTTAGAAAATCGTTGATCTGTTTCGAAATCATCCTTCGACTTTTCCTTGTTCTTTTCTCGATCCCGACCCTTGGTTGATGGCGGGAAACCGAGCTGGCTATCTTATATTCTTATCTTTGATTCGTAGCGATTGTGGACATCTGCCCATATAGTTTCCTGGAACACGAGCATGTTTTCTTTCAGTTTTCGGGAAGCGTCAAAGCTCGCAGGTTCAACCCCTTAATAAATACCTCAGCTGCCCATTCATATGATATGGCCGGTAACAACATCCTTTCCTTGTGAAACCTGGTAAAGAAACTCTTACAACAATTCAGACTCTCCTTGCACAATTCTGATATGTCGGCCTTTTGGGCATGTACCTTCCTAGCCCCGGCATGGGCCTTGATGAGAGATCCACAAGTATCTCAAAGGAATTTATTGAACGTTCGGGTAAACGTGAATACTATGCCAGGGCCCCTTTCATGATGGTTTCCCCGATCTTCTTCAACCGGACTGACTCGATCTCGTGCGGAGCTAAGTCGTTCCCATTCACCGCCATTGTGTAGATGGTGATGTTCTCCTGAAGATCCGAAGTCCCTTCATACTTTGGTACGTCTGGCATTTTGAACTATTTCAGGATTAACTCTAGTGTCGTGATCGTTTTGAATGTTAGTTGGGTGTATTTATTTGAGTCCGGTCCTTTCAACACAGATGGTGCACCCAAAATTTGGTCCATTCAGGTGTTTATTTCCCTTATAACCGCGTGAGCTCGATTTTAAAGGGATCATTCCCGTTGTTGTTACCAGATCCACTGCCATTCCTCCGTCCCCGTCGAAGCCGACCTTATCCCTCGGGGTGTTGTTATCAACGCTTTGCGCTGTTTGATTTGTGGAAGCACCGGAAGGAACTGACCTCTTCCATTCGCGTTGTTGGAAGCACCCTTCAACGTTTGCCTCAATTCTGTTATGGCTGAGTCTTGCCGTAAGAGATAGCCCATGATGGCCTTTTTTTGTTCTCTCAAGATCCTTATCGTTTTTGCAACGTGATCGTCTTCGGCATCATTAAGAGTCGTATCATGTACATGTCGTGGATATTGCCCGCCATGGACCGGCGTGGATATGTCCTCCTCATTGCGGGTGTTACTAATTGAATCTTCGTGTTGAGGCAAATTTCCTTATGCCTCAACATTTTGTGTGATGTTGGCATCGTTATGTGCCATCTTTTACGATTTTCTTGCTAAGAAACAAAGAATCAAACATATTAGTAATAGGTGCAATGATCAACTCAATTACACAACTGTCTAAGCCCCACGGTGGACGTTAAATTATTTACCGTAAAATAATACAGTTGAATTTATAACGTGGTTTATATTCAAGGAAATCTATTTGATCCCAAAATAATAAATAAATTAAATAAAATGCAAGACTTAGTGTTAAAATCGAGATAAGACAACAAACAACTTGGTGCTGGGAGCAAGGTTCCGAAGACAACAATAAGACTATTAATAAACTGAGATAAAATATTATTGAGCTTAGAATAATGTGTATCACAAGTTTGTGAGAATTTTAGTGTCTTACGATGACTGTTGAAGTCACTATTTATAGTTATAGTTACGGAACAAAGTCCTAGGATCAAGCCCTTCGTAAATGACAATTATGGGGCCATTGATGAATACATAACGACATGTTATAAATGGCAAAATTCTCTATAACAGATTATTATGTATTTAATACTGAGAAATATTCTTCATTGAATATTATCGGGTGACAAATATTCGTTTGTCCTCGTTAACAATGTTTTCTTCGGGGTCTGCCCGATGCCAACCGAAGCCACTGTCCTCGGCCTTGGTTCCCACTTGCTTCGTCTTCTATCTATGTTCGGTTCCACATGTCGCTCTAATGAGCCGATTTTTACCCTATACACACATATGTAATACTATGTGTTTTGACTAGGTAAATGTGTATAAATATTTATGTTAGAGAGCTTGTTTTGCAAAATCGCACAATATGCCTGTATTGGGTATGGCGAAAATTACTTTTTATTAGAAATAATAATAATTTGGTTTCACTTACGGTAGAACTCCGTCGCTTCTGGTTTCACTTACGGTAGAACTCCTTTTCCTTTCAACTGGGAAACAAAAGCATTATTCCAACAGAATTATTCCTTCTTATAAAATTCCTTTACGCCGATTGCCCCACTCCCTTTCCTTTACTTCTTCCTTATAGTTCCCTGAGTTGCGATCGGCTGTCAGATTCTACTGACCGAAACTTCAGTTTATCAATTGTTTGATCCCTTTCTCTGAACTGTTTATTTAGTCATATAACTAAACAACATGGCGTCAACGGAGGGGCTGATGCCAATAACAAGAGCATTTTTGGCTTCTTATTATGATAAGTACCCATTTACCCCTCTCTCTGAAGATGTTTCTCGTCTTTCTGATCAAATTCATTCCATGGCTAATGATCTGCACAAGGATTCTCCTTTGACCGAAGGTAATCTTTTTCGTCAAATTTACACTCTTATGAAGTTAATAGTAGTGCAATAGAATCATCATCTATTGAATTAAATTCAAATGGAAACTGGGCGCCTATTCACAACTATTGATATCCAACTCATGAACAAATTGGACTGAAAGTGTTAATACATTAGGAAAAAAGGTCTTTGATACATATCAGGGGACAGTGGTCCGTAATGGAATTGCATAGAGAGAGTTATGCCCAAGGATTTAGTGGACCTTTAGGATGAGAATGTGTAATGGAACCCACTTGCTCCTTGGTTTGAGGTGGCTGGAAGCCTCGAACACATGCAACAAGGAGTACATTGCTCTGAAGAATGTTTTTTTTTATTGAATAATTTGGTTTTTAATTCAACCATAGGTGGAACTAGGCTGTCGGCCCGAATCCCTTTCGCTGGAAAATTAGGTTGTGTATATAAGGCCAATTTTTTATGCGTATATATTATATGATGATAAACCTTGGCTTATATTTGATGTGTATATATTGCATTGTGTATTTTTTTTTTGTTCTTTGAATCCCCTCGGTGAAAATCCTGCCTCCGCCGCCACTTAATTCAACGCTTCTTATTCCACATGTGAGGTATGTTGAGAGCCTTCTTTCGGAGCGTGAGTTGAGAGGCTGGTCTGGAATGTGAGACCAGGTTATTGGTTATCTTCGGAAGTATTTTGTTTGCGTTGAACACATGCGGTGACTTGATTAGTGCAGCCACTTAAACTTTGCATTTGTTTCATGTTAACCACTGATGTAGAACTTTTAGGCTGGTTCTCAAATAGGCGAGCAAACTTTGTGGATGCCATGCCCTCTTGAGGCTTATCTTCGTGGGAGACCACTTGAATGGTCTTTGTGGTTTGTTTATTAGAAGTTAAAGTATCTCCATCCACATCTGTTATTCTCAGATTTCACGACATAGTGATACGGCTAAAACATTACCAATAGCCTGGAATTCCTTGAAGTGTCTCAAGTGATTTTAGCTAATACTAAGCATGCTTGAAGATGTGCTAAATTCAGGATTACTGCATAGCCTGGCTAACCTTGTCCGAGACATGATTAGCAACAATGTTCTGATAGAGGATTGCGAGGATAGTGATATTTACAAGAGCTATTCACTTACTGAAAAGTGCTATTCACTTAACATTGATTAATATTAATATACGGCAGTTAACATTGAAGAATATAATCCCTTAAAAGATAAAGAGAACTGTGCATGTTGCATTTACCAATCATAAATTGATGCGGTGGCAAACTTCATTCAGGCGGAACAGCTGTCCTTATGGTACGAATATGTGATTCTGACCTCATTGTTGGAAGTAGCGGATGGTCAATTAAGAATCTGATTTAATGCTGCAGTCTCTAAGTTGGCCCCTAGAAAATGACATATTATATTTAATCTCGTTTTATTTTCAGTACTCTTTTACTATTTCTCTCAGTATTTTTTTAGTATTTTCCTGATTTATGTTATGGCGGCCGAGCGTCTATTGGAAACAACCTCTCTATCCTTACAAGGTAGGGGTAAGGTCTGCGTACTAGGGGTGTACATGAGCCGGTTTGGTTCGGTTTTTTATTAAACCAAAATCAAACCAATTATGTCGGTTTACTAAATTCATAATCAAATCAAACCAACATAAATTCGATTTTTTCAGTTTCGGTTTTAGTCGTTTTTTTCGGTTTTATTTTCGGGTTTTTTTTTCGGTTTTCCTTTTTAGTTATATTATTCTTGAAAAAGAGATCAAATAATCACCAATTATCCGCATGATTACTATTTTTCTTAATAATATATGAGGAATACCAATTATTCGTATAATTATAATTCCAAGACCTTCTATAATAGAAAATGACAACAAACATGCGACAAAGCAAAGCACTGTAAACTTGATAAACCTCAACACTAAAATAATCACCAATTATGTGAGCAAAATGACAAGCAGGAAGCTCGTGTGATGTGGGGGAATGGTTTCCAATATTTGGGGTTCTTTGATTTTGGAATTGGAACATAGGGAAGATATGGAATAATCTATTTTATTGTTTTTTGTCTTGTTGGGTTTTAGTTTGGGCTTGATATTTAGGTTATGTAGATAGAATCTACTTAGTGGATAGTGAATTTACAAGCCCACAAATAAATAATATCTCAAGACATTGAAAACTATAAAATAGTTTAAAAAATACTTACAAATTAGATTTTAATGATTATTTTTTATGTATAAAATTTCTAAAATTTATTTATATATAACGTCGGTTTGGTTTAGATTCGGTTTGACTTATTTTTTGTTAATGCCAAACCAAACCAAGAGCGATCGGTTTTTTATTTTCCAACACCAAACCAACCAAACCAAATCACAAGTCGTTTTTTTTCTTTGGTTTGACTTGGTTCGTCGGTTCGGTTTGGCTTGTACACCCCTATGCGTACACACTACCCTCCCAGACCTCACAGTGTAGGATAATACTGGGTATGTATGTTGTTGTTGATGTTATGGAGGATTAGCTGAAAAGCGTTTCCCTGATTGATGTTGTCTACTTACTAACTTGCAGATACTGAAATGAGAATGAGATTATGTTAATAAAAGCAGTCCTGAATTTATTTATCTCG
This sequence comes from Nicotiana glauca, assembly GCA_026770625.1. NCBI lineage: Eukaryota > Viridiplantae > Streptophyta > Magnoliopsida > Solanales > Solanaceae > Nicotiana > Nicotiana glauca. The sequence continues at coordinate 95,859 of MU779299.1, read as the reverse complement.
TTTGTGAACTCCACTTGTGAGGCAACTCTCATTCGATTTGATTTGACAGGAGAAACTTCATTAGTCCGTGAAGCAGAGAGCCCCCCTCCTCACAAAGTTGATGAGAATTTGTGGAAGAATCGAGAACAGATTGAAGAAATACTTTTCCTATCGGAAAGCTCCAACTGGCCATCAGTGGTGAGATATACAGTTGTCAGAACTCAAGTTTTAGCTTTTCTGAAAAGGCCTCAGTTGACTGCTAGTGATGTCATTTGTTTTTGGCTTAGTTAGTTCTAACCACTCTGTCCCAAGACTTGCTTCATTCCCGAAAAATATGATTTTTTCTGTACTTACTTGAATTCCTCACACAGGGTTGAGCAAAGATAAAAAATTTCTGTATTTGTCTCGAAAGAATAAATATTTCATCCTTCTCTGGTGTTCTTCAGCTCAAATCGCAGTCAACCGCTGAAGATGCTGAACTCGCTTCTCTTCTTGGACGGCTTGGGGAAAAATTTCGGAATACATTGAAGGTTGTGGAGACTTTCCAATCAAGGAATTCCGAGTTTGTATTCAACACTGGTTGGTCTTCTGCTTCTTAATTGTTGAGCTACTGCCAATTTATGAATAATATTCAGATCTATCTAGATTGTTTGCTTTTAGTCTGAATTTGTTAGTTTATGAGACATCGTTACTCTCTATTCCTGATAATTAAGTAAAAGAATGTCGTCACCTGAGTGCTCCTTCTTGAGCCAGTAATGTTCCTTGTTTGTTCTAAAGTCGAACTCCGCTATGTAAAGGGGAATCAAATGTTGGATGAGTTGTGGTAACTACTAGGTTCCAGTAAAATGATATGATGAAAAGGTAAGAAACATTAGTGTGAGAAAGCACGGGAGAAAATATATTTTTGATATTGGTTTTGTACAATGCCCTATTTATATACAGTGATTACATAATAATAGGTATCTACTTCCCGATGTGGGACACTATACATGACTAACTACTTAACACTCCCCCTCAAGCCGGTGCATATAAATCATATGTACCGAGCTTGTTACAAATGTAACTAATACGAGAATCAGTAAGAAACTTAGTGAAAATATCTGCTAGTTAATCATTCGGCTTCACAAACTTTGTAACAATATCTCCTGAGAGTATCTTTTCTCTGACAAAGTGACAGTCGATCTTAATGTGTTTAGTGCTCTCATGGAACACCGGATTTGAAGCAATATAAAGAGCAACTTGATTATCACGCACCAGTTCCATCTTGATGATTTCTCCGAACTTCAACTGCTTGAGCAATTGCTTGACCCAAAGTAGCTCACACGTTGCCATAGCCATGGCCCGATATTTGGCTTCGGCGCTAGATTGAGCAACTACATTCTGTTTCTTGCTCTTCCAAGAGACCAAATCACCTCCTACTAGAACACAATATCCAGACATAGAACGTCTATCAGAAGGTGATCCTGCCCAATCAACATCTGTGTACCCAACAATCTGCTCGTGGCCTCGATAGAATGCGAACAACTGCATCCCAGTGACTATCACAGGGAGAATCCATAAACTGACTTACAACACTCGCCGGAAAAGAAATGTCAGGTCTAGTCACTGCGAGGTAATTCTATTTGCCAACCAACCTTCTATATCTCGTAGGATCTCTAAGAGGTCCCCCTGTCCAGGCAAAAACTTAGCATTCGGATCCATAGGAGTGTCAATAGGTCTGCAGCCCGTCATTCCAATCTCCTCAAGAATATCTAAGGCATACTTCCGCTGTGAAATCCAATACCTGAGCTAGACTGAGCGACCTCAATACCTAGAAAATACTTTAATCTACCCATATCCTTAGTCTGAAAGTGCTGAAAGAGATGTTGCTTCAGATTAGTAATACCATCCTGATCATTGCCAGTATAACTATATCATCAACATAAACCACCAGATAAATAGATTAGGAGCAGAATGTCGATAAAACACAGAGTGATTAGCTTCACTACGGGTCATGCCGACCTCCTGAATGACTGTGCTAAACTTGCCAATCCAAGCTTGAGGGGACAGTTTCAAACCATATGGTGACCTGCGCAATCGGCATACAAGACCACTAGACTCTCTCTGAGCAACAAAACTAAGTGGTTGCTACATATAAACTTCTTCCTCAAGATCACCGTGGAGAAAAGCATTCTTAATGTCTAACTGATAAAGAGGCCAATGACGTACAACAACCATGGACAAAAAGAGACGAACAAATGCTACTTTAGCCATGGAGAGAAAGTGTCACTATAATCAAGCCCAAAAATCTGAATGTATCCTTTTGCAACTAGACGAGCCTAGAGTCGATCAACTTGGCCATCCAGGCTGACTTTGACTACATAAATCCAACGACAACCAACAGTAGACTTACCTAAAGGAACATGAAAAAACTCCCAAGTGCCACTCGCATGTAAAGCAGACATCTTGTCAATCATAGCCTGTCGCAATCCTAGATGAGATAGTGCCTCACCTGTAGACTTAGAGATAAAAACAGTGGACAAAGATGATATAAAAGCATAATGAGGTCATGATAGACGATAACTTAAACCGACATAATGAGGATTAGGATTAAGTGTGGATCGTACACCTTTGCAGAGTGCAATTGGTTGACTAAGAGGAGACAAGTCCGCAGTAGGTGCAGAATCTGATGCTGGACGTGAATCACCTGGACCTGATGTTGTACGTGGACGACGATGATAAGTCAAGAGTGGTGGAGCTGCAGAAAGTTGAACTGGACTAGGTAGTGGAATTGATGCAATAGGTGGTGGAATTGGAGCTATAGGTGGTGGAACTGGAGCTATAGGTGGTGGAACTGCAACTGGAGCTGTGGGTGGTGGAGCTTGATTAGTATAGTAAGATGAATGGGAGATAGTGACCGAATCTCCAAAAGATGAAATTGGTAGCACCTCAGAAATATCTAATTGATTACCTGGACCTATGAAGTATGATTGAGTTTCAAAGAAGATAACATCAACGGACATAAGGTATCGCTGGAGGTTAGGAGAATAGAATCGATACCCCTTTTGCGTTCTCGAGTAACCCAGAAATACGCACTTAAGAGCACGAGGAGCTAACTTATCTTTTCTTGGAGTAAGGTTATGAACAAAACACGTGTGATCACGCCCAACTATGCCTTATAAAAAGGACAAAGCGATCGTTGCAAATATAATCTGGTTTACAAGTCCGGAGTCAAATCCTACAAAGAACTAAGGCTTAGCTACAGTTGTTCAGTATCACCAAGAATACAAGCTTGAACAATTCCTAACTTATAAATGTTAAGATTCTTGTGTTTAACTAACTAACTAATAAATTAAAATAATAAATTAACACTAAAGATAATACAGGTTGGAGAAAAGATTAAGGAGGTCTAGAGTTATGATTTCCCCAATTGTCGGAATCCTTCCCGCTATGTCTTCTATAATTTCGCCTAGTATTCTCTACTGATCATGAGCGCTCAGCGTGTTGTAATTCTCTCCCGAGTAATTACGACAATTTACTAGACATACTCTCCCGAGTTACACTAGCTGGCTTTAATTACAGCTCACTTAGATCGCATCCAAGGTTTTGTTATCCCTAATCCCACCTTTAAACCCTTGGTTATTGATTCCTCACATACGTCGGGAGCGATGTTGTTCAACAACTACCTAAATATGTACTCTCTCCGAGTAATACATACTAAATATGCACAGCTAATTGAGGGCCTTTCAATTAACCACAAGAATAATATAGTTGAACAAATAGAGAAAATACTACGGCTCAATTATATAAATACATAACAAGAATTTATTTCTACAAAAGGTTCCATCAAAACCCTAGATAACAAATTAGCTATTCATAATAGTATGTAAAACTATACTAAAAGTCATAACCAACAATGAAAAATAGGAAGAGGAAGGAAAAACTCGTGGAAGAATTCCCCGCTTGCTCCTATTGTGTCTCTGCCTCCTTAGGTCGAATTTGTGTCTCCTTAGCGTCCTTAGGTCTAAATTATGTCAAAAGTATGTCCAACATACTACCGTTTTTCCGTGTATATATATCAAGTAGGGTTGGCCCCAAACAATTACACCTTCTCTTACGCGAAAAGGACACATTTTCCGGACGGGACGTGCGCGACCGTGCTTGGACTGCGCTTAGACCGCGCATATCGACTTTGATTCTGCCTGACGAGCGCGGCCGCGCTATTGACGCGCATTTTTCACCCTGTTCCGTTTGGAATTTGGAAAAACGTAAAACATGAAAGTTGTAGAGCTTTGAGTTAGCTTTCCAACCATATATTGTGGAGCTCAAATGGAGATCTGAGCAAAAAATTATGTGCATTTTACTAGACAGTGCATAATATGCTTACTCGATTCTTCGTTTGTTCTAACTACCATCCGTTGACCCCCGAACACGATCCTGGCTTATCTTTGAGCTTTTACTCAGACTTCAAAGCTCCAGATCACTTTCATTCCAAAACATCTACATAGCTCGGAATCCCTCCTACAAGGCATAAAACACACAATTAGTGCAAGACACTAGCGATTAAAGCTCAAACTCAATTAAAGTGCAGTAAATTTGAGTGTAATAAGCGACTAAAATACGCAATTATTGCCTATCATCAACACCCCACACTTAAATCATTGCTCGTTCTCGAGCAATTAAACTACACTTTATATAGACACGACCTTTTTTTAAACAAGTCTCCTAACTCATTACACTAAGAATATTTAAAATAGACTAAGCACAAAAGCGTAACATCTTCACCTCAAGATTTGACTCACAAGTACCACGCATTACTCACAACTCACATACTTACTCTAACATAAAGATCACTAGCATTACCTTTCCTTCATGAATCAAGTGCCCTCACACAACAAAAGAGAGTAGTTCCACACAATAAAATTTAAGAGCACTTAGGAACTCAAGATAGAAAGAATTCACTCACTCTCAGAAATAACATTCATATGCCACAAAAGATGCACCATAGACTTGCCCGTAGTGTATTACTCTTCTAATCGAGCTCATTCAGTCTAGGATCAAGTAGAACTTTATTTGGTTGTAATGTAGGCTGCGGGACAGGTATGGTACATTTAGATATAAGAGTGACTATACCTCCCTAAGCACTTTAATACATATACTTTAACATTCAAATCCCATACTTATGTCAAACCAAACTCCGCCTTCACATCAATGTATTTTACCCCATACTTCTTTAAGCACAAACAAAATTACATCAAGAGTCACCACTTATCAAGGAATTTTTTTTCCACAACAATACAACTATTTTTTTTTCAATTCAAGTGGCTCTTACTTGTTCAAAACAATGCACATTTCTCCTTATTTCATTAGTTCCACTCAAAAGCCAAACCAACCACCCCACACTTTAACTTTTACACAGTTCATAAACAATTCAAGTGCTCATGAGAGGTTACAATGGTTCAAATAGATGGTTAATTCAAACAAATGGGTAAGGCTTGTAACGTGGTTGCCAAAGAAACAGGATTACAGGCTCAAAGGGGTTAACTACGATATGTAACAATTAGGCGGATAAAATATATATATCTGGCTCAACAAAGAAACGCCTATATCACTTCCAAGACTGAACAAAACTACTATTTTGTTTTGCAAACACACGGAGCAAGTTCTAGGCATCAAATGCAATGCACAAAATACAACAAACCTCACACGCACATGGAACATGAATCACTCAAGATTGGATCATCAAGACACTCTAGTCAAAGTAGTAAAGCAAAGTTAAGAACATACAATTTAAGGTACTTATACAGGAGTCAAAAACTGAGCCTAAACGTCACAACCAAAGTACTCACTATTCTCAAGGCATAGCAAAGTCAAGAGATATTGCTTCATTTCAAAACACAACACAATGGCCTCCTATTCCTAAAAAAAAAGACTAACTACACCCGGTTCAAATAAAACCCTTGGAAAAAAATCGCAACACAAAGAAAACCAAAGGGGAATTGCTACACTACCTAACAAAAAATATCTTTTTGTTTTTTTCTTTAGACTTAAATCCCTCAAGAAAATTGTCTAATAGATCTATTGTCGGGAAAATTCAAATCTTTTCTATTTAAAAAAAATATTCAATTAAACTAACATAACTAAAATAACATAGAAAGTCATCTAGACAATCTCCTCACCCCACAACTGTGCATTGTCCCCATTGTACACCATACTAATATGAGAGTAAAAGAAACTCCCTTGTAGGCCAAAGGCCGAAGGACTAACATCTCATGGGGTACTCAGACTTCTCCCAGGCTTGGTCTTTCGTGCGGGTACCTCAAACTAAGTTCCAACCATCTGGTTTGCTGTTGCATCTTTCCAATAGCTTTGCTTTCCATGCTCCTAGAGAATAAAAAATCGGCACTACAAAAATAATACAATTAAAATAAAAATTAAAAAAAATAAAGGAAAGCAGTAAAGCTGGGTTGCCTCCCAACAAACGCTTGATTTTACGTCGCGGCACGACCTGAATCACTTTCTGCTTCTATTTCCAACTTATGAATTGGACCCCAAGTTTTGATTCTGCTATGTGATCATGTTCCTGGGGTGGTAGAACGAATCTGACTGGCCCAACAAAATAATGTAGTATTCTGCATTTCTTGGCGTTTGGATGAGATGTGTATTCCCGACTTTCCGGCACGAAGAATTCCAGAATATAGACATCTTGTTCCTTACTCCTTGACTCCTTAAGTGACTCGATCGACTCTATTTTCATATCATCATCCATACACAATGTGGAAAAATGCTTGGAGTGTGGACCAATGCGCTCAACTACACAAACATTGGGATTGTCAACATCCTTAACACCAATGACACTAAAGTCAACTAAATATGTATCCTCAATATCCTTGATTGACTCTAGTATCTCTTCTACGACATCGGCATCCTCAAAATCTAGTTCGATTGATTGTTGGTGTTCTACTCTGGCCTGCTCGTCTAGCTCATCCTCGTATTTTTTTAAATTCTCCAGTATAATGGCAATTTCTGCAGCCAATTCATACTCATATTGGTTACTATCCACAATGTCAACTTGTTGCGCTTTACAAGGTTCAATTAATTTATTCGCTTGAGCCTCCAAGTTGTGAATAGTTGCCCCTTTCCTTTGTATTTGTCGTGGTTTCTTATAATATAGTTCCATGCTACACTTTAACATATCTTTGATCTCTTTCCGGTCATCATTCTCGAGTTCTTTATTCCTATTAACTTTACTAGAAAAAGAACCATCAAAGTAAGAGGTTGGGGGAAGATAAAAACTATAAGCACAACCATGAAAGTGACCATCTTGACCGCCACACATATCACACACATTCCACACATAATATTGAGTTAGTGCACATAACTCGCTCTTGGGAATATTTTGATAATTTTGCCCTGGGTGGTTTCTTCCACAATATGCATAAGGAGGATCAAAAGTAGAATTACCAACATCAAAACTCTCATAATTCCAAGATGCCATGTTAATCAACAAGTAAAACGATAAGAAAAAAAATCAAAGACAAAAATAAAATAAAATAAAAGTTCAAACTTGAAACCTAACAATATGTACACCTACAACTACACCGTTAGATCCCCGGCAACGACGCCAAAATTTGATCACGCCCAACTATGCCTTATAAAAAGGACAAAGCGGTCGTCGCAAATATAATCCGGTTTACAAGTCCGGAGTCGAATCCCACAGAGAACTAAGGCTTAGCTATAGTTGTTCACTATCACCAAGAATACAAGCTTGAACAATTCCTAGCTTATAGATATTAAGGTTCTTGTGTTTAACTAACTAACAAATTAAAATAATAAATTAACACTAAAGATAGTACAGGTTGGAGAAAAGATGAAGGAGGTCTAGAGGTATGATTTCCCCAATTGTCGGAATCCTTCACGCTATGTCTTCTATAATTTTGCCTAAGTATTCTCTACCGATCATGAGCGCTCAGCGTGTTGTAATTCTCTCCCGAGTAATTACGACAATTTACTAGACATACTCTCCCGAGTTACGCTAGCTGGCTTTAATTACAGCTCACTTAGATCACACTCAAGGTTTCGTTATCCTTAATTCCACCTTTAAACCCTTGGTTATTGATTCCTCACATACTTCGGGAGCGATGTTGTTCAACAACTACCTAAATATGCTCTATCTTCGAGTAATACATACTAAATAGGCACAGCTAATTGAGGGCCCTTCAATTAACCGCAAGAATAATATAGTTGAACAAATAGAGAAAATGCTACGACTCAATTATATAAATACACAACAAGAATTTATCCTACAAAAGGTTCCATCAAAACCCTAGATAAAAAATTAGCTATTCATAATAGTATGCAAAACTACAATACTAAAAGTCATAACCAACAATGAAAAATAGGAAAGGGAAGGAAAAACTCGTAGAAGAATTCCCCGCCTTGCTTCTATTGTGTCTCTGCCTCCTTAGGTCGAATTTGTGTTTCCTTAGCCTCCTTAGGTCTAAATTATGTCAAAAATATGTCCAACACTCAAACTACCGTTTTTCCATGTATATAAATCAAGTAGGGTTGGGCCCAAACAATTACACCTTCTCCTAAAAGAAAAAGGACACATTTTCCGGACAGGACGTGCGCGACTGCGCTTGGACTGCGCTTAGACCGCGCATATCGACTTTGATTCTGCCTGAGTATGGCCTGAGGGTGGCCGCGCTATTGACACGCACTTTTCACCCTGTTCCTTTTGGGATTTGGAAAAACGTAAAACATGAAAGTTGTAGCCTTTTGAGTTAGCTTTCCAACCATATATTGTGGAGTCCAAATGGAGTTCTGAGCAAAAAGTTATGTGCATTTTACTAGACAGTGCACAATATGCCTACTCGATTCTTCGTTTGTTCTAACTACCATCCGTTGACCCCCGAACACGACCCCGGCTTAATTCCTTGAACTTTTACTCAGATTTCAAAGCTCCAGATCACTTGAATTCATTCCATAGCATTTACATAGCTCGGAATCACTCCTACAAGGCATAAAACACACAATTAGTGCAAGACACTAGTGATTAAAGCTCAAACTCAATTAAAGTGCAGTAAATTTGAGTGTAATAAGCGACTAAAATATACAATTATAGCCTATCATGAACGTGCTTCCAAAGACACGGTGTGGAAGAGAGAACAAAGGTAAGTGGGGAAACAAGACAGAGAATGGAACTTGATTCTGGATAGTTGAAGATGACATATGATTAATAAGATAGCAAGATGTAAGAACTGCATCCCCCAAAAATGCAACGGAACATGAGATTGTATGAGTAGGGTAAGAGCAGTTTCAATATGATGTCTATTCTTTCTTTCAGCTACCCCATTTTGTTGAGATGTGTACGAACAAGATGTTTGATGAATAATCCCATGAGAGTTCATTATTTGCTGAAATGGGGAAGACAAATACTCTAGGGCATAATCACTACGAAATGTGTAGATAGAAACCCCAAATTGATTTTGAATTTCAGCGTGGAAGGTCTGGAAAATAGAAAACAACTCTGACCGATTTTTCATCAAAAATATCCAAGTGCACCTGAAATAATCATCAATGAAACTGACAAAGTAGCGGAATCCCTAGGTAGAACTGACCCGACTAGGACCCCATACATCTGAATGGACTAAAGTGAAAGGTGACTCTGCTCGATTATCAAGATGCCGATGAAAAGGGAGCGGGTATGCTTACCGAGCTGACATGACTCACACTTGAGAGTGGACAAGTGAGACAAACCAGGTACCACTTTCTGGAGTTTTGACAAACTGGGATGTCCCAACCATTTATGTAATAAATCCGGTGAATCGGTAACAAGACAAGTTATTGAAGGAAGACAAGATGTGAGGCCATGTGATTTTGCAAGGATAAGGTAATAAAGTCCATCTGATTCATGCCCGGTACCAATGATCCGCCCCGTACTGCGTTCCTGTATAAAAACAAGGTCTTCAAGAAATAAAACAACGCATTTAAGTGATTTGGCGGAGCGACTAACGGCTATGAGATTAAAAGGACTATTGGAAACATAAAGAACTGAATCTAAAGGTACGGAAGGAAGTGGGCTTGCTTGACCTATTGCAGTTGCCATGGTTTGAGACCCATTGGCCATTGTGACTATTGGAAGAGATTGAGAATACGAAATACTAGTGAATAGAGATTTGTTACCATAAATATGATCAGATGCACCTGAATCAATGACCCCAGACTCAGAGGTTGAAGATTGGGAGACATAAGTCACGCTACTATCTATTTGAACAACGGAAGCTATCCCTGTTTACATGCTTTGTACTGAAGGAACTCAATATAATCCGGTAAAAAAACCATGTGGATTGGATTCAATATTGAATCCAACGGATAGTGAGTTAAAGGCTTCTATTACGAATGCCATTTTAATGTTATGCCGGAGAATATATAAGTGGCCGGATTTGATTTAAACTTGAATGAAAGACTCGGAATAACCTCCTGAGTAATCTGTCCAAAAAAAGTTTCGTCGGAAAAATCACTGTAGCTGTCGGAAAGTCAGTGTAGTTGCCGGAAAATCTTTTCCCGACAGCGCATGAGAGCGTATGGGAGGGGGTCTGCGGGAGAAATTTTCACGGGTTGGTCGCCGGAAGTTGATCTACCTCGTGGTGGTGTTGGTTTTTGCATAACACCGTCGGGTATGGACTTTTTCCAGCGGACAGTGCTGTTTTGCCGGAAAAAGGCTATTTTTTTTTCTTTTTTCTTCTCGGAGTCGCTGGAATTTATTCATAACGATTAATATCTCACGATTGCTCTGATAACATATGAGAAAGCACGGGAGAAAATAGTTCATTGATATTGATTTTGTATAATGCCCTATTTATATACAGTGATTACATAATCGGTATCTATGTGGGACACTATACATGACTAACTACTTAACAATTAGGTATAAGGGCATTGGTGATGGATTATACCTTAGGAAACTTTAAGCATAGGGAGTAGGGAAACATAGGAAGCAGGGTCTATTTTCAAGGCTAAATAGGTGACTTGAATGCGGTGGAGATGGGGGGAGAAAAAAGAAAAACATATAGGAAATTATGTTGCTCGGACTTTCCGAAAATGTGGCCGGATACGTGTCGGGTCCTTCAAAAGTAGTGCATTTTTGAAGGATCCGACACGAGTGCGGCTACATTTTGGAGAGTCCGCGCAAGGAATCGCTTTGAGATCCCTTATGCATCCACCAGAAAATTAGAGTTGCATTACACTATTCAAAGAAATTAAGTTGCTTACACTTAACAACAACAACAACAACTACCCCTCAGTCCCAAACAAGTTGGAGTTGGCTATATAAATCTTTACTGACCACGTTACTCCATTTAAATTACCGCATGTCAATATTATGCATATACAAATAAAAAAGTATTAGAAGTTATGTATATTTTCTAAAAATATAAAACTTTGAAAGGCTAAACCACTCATAGAAAGCATAAGGCCTATAGTAAAGTGCTAATGTTTAAAACATATTCTTTACCAGTGTTGTGAATAGCGTGAAGTGAGGAAAAGCGACAACCTCCATTTCACGAAAAACGAGAAGCGAAGCGCCCGCTTTATTGAAGTGAAGCGGAATTTAAAAAAAAATTAAAATAAATACGGCATAGACAACACATGTAATTGTAAGCAAATGTTCGATACTTGAATTAAAAAACTAAAGAGTAGCATCAATTAAAGCACAAAATGAGCATCCTATTCTTCTACAAGATTGTCAAATTCTTGTATTCCACTATCATTATTATATTGCTCGTCATCTTCTTCAACTTCATCTTCTTCATCAACTAGGGACAAAGTAGCTGCCTGTTTTCCCTTCCTCTGTGAACTTGAAGTTGAGGTACTCCCCCTCAAACCATAAATCCTCTCCCCAATTCCACGCGCCTCCGCAACATCACCCCAAGTGATATCAGAAGTATCATCAAATACTTCTTCATCTGCATGATCTTCCGGGACTCCAGTTAGCCATTCATTAGCATCATCGATGTTGTCCAAACTAATTGGATCAATTACATTGCGAGCGTTGTAATGACACCTCAATGTTCTATTGTACTTGATGAAGACTAGATCATTGAGATGCTTCAAGGTTAGTTTGTTCCTCTTTTTGGTATGAATCTGCAAATAATAAGTAATTAGTAAGATTAGGACAATTGAGATATAATTTAATTATCTCAATATACTAAATCTTTCTTATTAGTTCTTACATGCTCAAACACGCTCCAATTCCTTTTGCACCCGGATGAGCTACATGTTAGACTTAGAACCTTGATGACAAACTTTTGTAAATCTGGAGTGGAATGACCATATTGCTTCCACCATTCAACCGTAGAAGTAGAACAAATTTTCAAAACATAATATTAATAAAGAAATAACTTATTAACTATAAAACAATATATAAGCACTCGCTCACCTGGTGACTTCGTCTTTCTTTGTCTAATGGCCATGTTTTTTCCAAAAAGTTGTTCAGCATTCCTATAAATACTAAATTGCTCAGTGATTTTATCTTGCACGGATTCTTCATGTATCAACTTCTTAATGCATTCATAGTATCCATTCCACAAAGGTTCATCTCCTAGAATCCTCTCTTCATTGTCATAAAATAGTTCCGGGTTCAAAACAAGTCCAGCTGCATGCAAAGGGCTATGAAGCTTACTATCCCACCTTTTATCTATGATCTTAAAGACTCTTTTTTATTTTCTTTGATCACTAAAAGAGGCTTGAATAGCCCATTGGTGGCCTTTGCTCAAAGGCTTGAATAGCCTCCTTTGCCCTATCAATTGCTTCGTACAAGTAGCCCATTGGTGGCCTTTGCTCCCCATCCACCAAACGAAGCACTTTAACTAAAGGACCACCAATCTTCAATGCATGAACCACATTGTTCCAGAATGAAGGAGAAAGTATAATATCTGTAGATTCTCTCCCTCGAGCTTCCGTTCCATAGGCACTGCTGGTGTACTCATCTTAAACAAACAACTTCTTCAAATTGCTTTTCTGCTCATACATCCTATGCAAAGTTAAGAAAGCAGTAGCAAATCTAGTCTTTGCAGGTTTCACCAAGCTTCTTTGTTTAGTGAATCTCTTCATCATTTTCAATAATAAAGGCCTTTGAACAATATAGGAATGCACTCTAATTGCCTGATTAAAGACACTACTGAAGGGTCTTTCCTTGAAAATATCACCGAAGATCAAATTAATGGAATGTGCTGCATACAGAGTCCAATAGATATGCGGGTACCCAGCTGGATATCAAATCACCAGCTTTAACATTTTTACTTGCGTTGTCCGTGACAACTTGAACAGCATTTTCTGCTCCAATAGAGTCTATTGTACTCTTGAACAAGGAGTGCATTTTGGTTGAATCAGTCGAAGAGTCACTTGCATCAACGGACTCAAGAAACAGGCTTCCCTTCGGAGAATTCACCAAGATATTGATGATCATTTTTCCATTTCTCGCCGTCCACTTATCCATCATAATGGAACAACCAAACTTGTTCCATTCTACTTTGTGCCCCTCCACGATTTTGTTCACCTCTGCCACCTCCTTTTTTAGATATGGCCCTCTAACTTCATAATAAGTTGGAGGCTTCATTCTTGGACCATATTGTCCTACGGCCTCAATAAAAGCAGCAAAAGTGTCAGTATAATTAACACAATTAAAAGGAGGACCTGCATCATACATCCACCGGGCAAAGCAGGTAACTGCACGGTCCCTCAAAATCGCTTTGGCATCAACTTGAGGATTACTACTTTTTCCTCTCTTATCTCCAGATTTTTGCAGGAAGTAACAATCCATAGGACTTTTGGTCTTGCCAGTAGATCCACAACTAGAAGACATTGGTGGAAGCATCCTTCCCCGCTTTTGTGATTTTGGTGGAAGCAACAAGGCATCGTCACCTTCTTCTGTTTCATCATCATCATCATCAAGATTATAAAATTCTTGTTCATGAATCATTTGAGTCTTTAACTCTTTCTTTTTTTGAATGTATGCTTTCAATTCTTTCTTCACATGCCCCGGAACTTTAGGACAAGATGCGACATTTGGATCCCTACCGATTAGATGCCCTTTTTGACGATAGATTCCTCCATTTGTAATCTTATCACAAAAAAGACATCTAATGGTCATCTTGTTGGTCTCGCTAACTCTTGCAGAGTAAGCCCAAGCCGGATCTTTCCTATCTTATTTTGGCGCCATTAAAATAACAACTACATAACACATAAGAAAGACAATAAGAACTAAGAATAAAAAATATATAATTGGGCAGAAATTGGGCAGAAATTGGGCAGAATTTGGGCAGAATTTTTATGAAAAACATTCGCCAGCATTTAGGCGCTTTAACATACCCGGTGAAACTTGAAAGCTGTTGTTGTAATATTGAAGAAGAAGAAGAACCCTAGTTTGCTTGAACAAATCGCTGCTTCATGTAAGGAAGAGATTGCTCGTTTTTTTAGGAAGAAAAGGCTGGTTTAGAACCCTAGTTTGCTGCTGAAGAAGTGTCTAAAACAAAAGACTCAACGATTTGAGTCTTTTAATTGAAAAATGACTCGTTTGGGCCTTTTAATTCAAAAAGCGACCGCTTCTTCCGCTCCGCTCCGCTTCACCGCTTCTCGCTTTTTAGAGAGAAGCGGTCGCTTATGTGTACCTGAGCCACTTTTAGTTGGGGCAGCGACCAGCCCCTCGCTCCGCTTCGCTCCGCTTCGCTTCTTGCTTAAAGCGAGGAAGCGGATGCTTTTTTCGTCATTGTTCTTTACTAATATGTACCGCCTATATAGATCTTTTCTTCCATTGTGCTTGATCTTTTGCTAAGTTGCATGGATCCCCATGATCAAACCATGTCAAATGACCTTCCTTCATTTTATCCTCGATATGTGCTACTTGTTCCTTTCGGGCAAAGGGCATACCTGAAATTTAGGAACTTTCTCGCGGATGTGATCATTTCTAATCTTGTATGATCACACATCTATCTTAGAATATGCATCTCTGCGATATTCATCATGCGGATATGTTGAACTTTAGCGGCCCAACATTCACTCTCATATAGCATTGTTGGTTTTATAGTTGTTCTATAGAACTTACCTTTCACTTTGTTAGGCATCCTTCTATTACATAGCACTTCTATAACGCTTGTCCTTTCAACCATCCGATTTGATTCCATGTATAACATATTCAGTTTGTATTTCCATTCTCCTGGAATAATGAGCCTATATATCTTAATTTTTTGTATCTAGGCACCATAATCCTATCTAATATCACCTCAATTTTCACTTTTTTGTATGTTGACTAAACTTGCAGTGCATATATTCAGTCTTACTTCTACTCTTCCGAAGACCCTTACTCTCTAGAGTGGTTTTCCATAATTCAAGCTTTTCGTTGATACCCTCGCTGTTGTCAATTAGCACAATATTGACCTCAAATATCATACACCAAGGGACTTCATCTTGTATTGTGTTGGTCACATCATCCATATCATACACCAACGGGCTTCTGCTTCCAAAATGCTCATCGGAAGTATCAACATGTAGTCTGCACCTACATTCTATTGTGTGGCCTTGATCACGCTCAACTGAGTCTCACAAAAGACTATGCGGGTGTTGCAAATATAATCTGAGTATTATTGCCCAGAGTCGAACCATAGAGAATTAACCTACCAATTACTACTGTCGGATTTACGCAA